>WJSG01009716.1:0-13848 GCA_016618145.1 Sanghuangporus lonicericola | reverse complement strand
TACGGATCCCACTTTTCGCGTCACCCACTTCGGTGCATACATGCTCGTGAGTCCTCACTTTCGTCTATCCATGTGCTTTTGCGGAAGAGGAGAGTACTCTGGGGAGGTTCTGGAGAATGGCGATTGTGGCCGTCCGTGAGCACTGTCGGAACCGGCGGCGACATACGGCCGCTGCTCAGGCTCAAGTCGCTCAAGTCGCGCAATGAGATCATCCCGCTGTCCTCAGCCTCACTCCTGTCCGGAGGGCAGGGGGGGGCGACCCAGGTGCCTTCGCTGTGCTCTGTATCCTCTTCCCTGACGACTCGTCGCTGCCAGACTCCCTCTTGCTGTCAGAGTCGTCAGACGGGACAATGTCACCGTTCTCGCGAGTGGGTAGTCGGCACGTTCCCGCAACGTTCGCAATCTGCTGGTATCAGCCGACTAAGAGGTGTCCGAGCTTCTCCTAGAGCGTCTGCCGTAGCGATTATATACTACTTCAGGGATGGTGAAGGATGTCGATTCTGACAGTATTCTGGGGCTCAGAATTCTGCCAGAATCTCTGACTACTTTATCTGGAAGCGCGATTCCATATGGAAACGCACTTCTGGCAAGCGCGCGTAGAATCGAGTTCCAGAATTTCCCAAACCTCACATGTTTGTAGCATTGGGTGCACCGCCTCACACTCGTCACCGTTTGCGGGAGCACTCGCGTTGCCTGTTACAGGATGTGCGGCGAGCACGCGCCTCAGGTACTCGCGTTCTGCTTCCGATATCTCGGGTGGGAGTGGTTAACGCCCGGGGCGCTGGTGCTTGAATGGGTTTCTGAATCGGCACGAGCTCGAAAATCTGCTTTCCCGCGTGTGACGCCTAATGGTCACCAATGTCATCCGGGAGGCTCCGTGCAGCGACGTGCTAGGTGTGCGGGACCTTGCACGAAGAGATATCGGTTAGCCACCCTGCATGATTCGGATGACGTCCTTGATCTCGTCCCTATTTGCTGTTTTGCTCAGCTTCTTCGAGACGCTGTTCTTCTGCTTCTCTCGTCATACGTGATTTGTTGCAACGACTGAATCTTCCTTGNCTGCTTCTCTCGTCATACGTGATTTGTTGCAACGACTGAATCTTCCTTGCAGCCTCAATGGGAGACATGCCAATCTTCACCAACGACCGAGGGATGCTTGCTCGATAGTAGCAACCCGACGAACCCACTTGCTATCAACGGCGTCAACTGTCAGCTAGGCAACGTACCCCCGTACTACGTGCGTCTCTCCTCTGTGCTGGCTGCGAGCCGTGCGCTGATTTCATAGGTCCACAGATCGAAGTGGGTTCCTACAAGGACGTGCAAGCCGCGCTCGCGTTCTCAAACTCGACGGGGGTACGTCTATCGGTGAAGAACAAGGGCCACGACTACAAGGGCCGCTCAAGCGGCAAGGACACTCTGAACCTCTGGGTAAGACCGTTATGTTCTACGCATGCGAAGGTGTAATTTAAACGGGTTTATGCATGCGTAGACGACAAACTTGAGATCTGTACGTGCATTCTCGCAGAGCTCGCGCCCCTCTTGCTCACTCATCGCCTGTCCCGTCCAGCTCTCGCACAGCGCTACGTTCACACCTGAAGGATGCGTGGGCAAGACCTACGACGCCATCACGACAGGAGTGAGTTCCGTCAGATATGCTACAACTGCCCGTGCTCATCCTCCCACAGGCTGGCGTCTTCACGCAAGACGTGTACCAGTATGCGGACAGTGTTAACCGCACTATCATCGCTGGGTATCACCAGACCATCGGCTTCTCCGGCGGGTACTTCCTGGTGCGCCCATCTTCGCTTCCCGCTTCTCCTTGACATAATCAGTCCTGATGTGCGTGTGTAGGGCGGCGGTCACAGTATCTTGTCACCCGTGTATGGGCTCGCAGCCGACCGCGTGGTACGTCCGGGTCAAGTTTGACTAGTGGTGGCGCGCACGTCGTACTAAGTCCTGCTCGGTGCGCAGGTCCAAGTGAAGATCGTCACCCCTGATGGTGTCTACCGCACGGCGAACGAGTGTCAGAATACGGACCTGTTCTTTGCGCTGCGCGGCGGTGGCGGCTCTGCATTCGGTGTCGTCATCGAGTCCACGCACCGCGTCGAGCCGCTGTTCCCCATCCAGGCGTATGTCTCTTCGTCTGTGCACACTGTGCGAGTCTGACTGTTTGAACAGCGCGGTCCTCAAGTTCACGCCCTCTGCGTCAACCGACTTGGCGGCGTGGTACAGCCTGATGGTCGACAACTCGTACAAGTGGGCGAACGAGGGTTGGGGCGGACACATCGTCGTACGTCTGGTCATTCTGCTGCCAAGGTTCCGTGCTGACCGGCTGCGCATCGTTCAGGGCCCGACGCTTATCCACGTTACGCCCTTGCTCTCCACCGAGGAGGCGAGAGCGTCCATGCAGCCAGCGGTGGACTTCGTGACAGCGCACAACGGCACGGTGACGATCGAAGAGCTCCCGTCCTACCTCGCGTTCTTCACCAAGTACGTCACCTCCGCACAAGCTGTACGTCCCAGTTCCTGCTCTTTTCTCCGACAACTGGCTGATGCCCGAGCAGGCTGTCGGCCCCGAGATCGAGCTCGGCACGCGCCTCATCCCGAGCAAGTTCTTCTCCACCGCCGAGGGCCGTTCGCAGTTCTCCGCCTTGATCAACGACACGCTCTCCTTTGCGTCCCCGTACATCGTCGCCGGCACGCCGTGGCTTTACAACGCGACGGCTGGGGCGACGGCCGTAACGCCCGCGTGGCGCGACGCGATCTGGCATCTCTCTGTTCGAGCGGAGCTGTTCCAGTACAATGACACGCTGGAGGAGCGCGTCGAGAAGTACCAGGGTCTGTCAGAGCACATACAGAAGTTCAGGGACCTGACGCCCGGGAGCGGAGCATACTTTGTGAGTAGCTTGTATTGCCAGGACGACCGGAGGCTGACGAGTGGGTGCGCGGATATAGAACGAGGGCGACGTGTACGAGCCGGACCACGAGACGGCGTACTGGGGCGACAACTATGCGAAGCTGTTGGCCGTGAAGCAGAAGTACGACCCACACGGGCTCCTCGATTGCTGGCAGTGCGGTATGTGCTCCGTCTTTGCTCTCTTGCCGGTTGCTGACGTGCGTCTCAGTCGGATGGAAGGGCGAGTCGGACGACTTGTACCAATGCCATGTCAAGCTTTGAGCAAGAGGCCGCCAGATATACGACGGTGCCTTCGACCTACCTCGTGCACCGGGACTGACTGCCACTGCAATGTTACTTATAATCGTTGTTGCCTTGCTTTCTGGTTAACCTCTCCTTCGCAATCACTTCGAGGACGGCGGTGCCTCAGTGACATAGTGGTACTGCACTTATGTTGACATATACTTGGGCTTGACGGCGTAGCGGGGTGGTCGGCCCTTGTAAGTAGCTTGTATACGGGGGGCGTACTTATTCTTATATGAATTCGCAGTTTCGACGCAGTCTTCACTCGGACGAGTAGGTTGTGGCTCCACTCGAGCGACCTGAAGCGACACAAACAGCAAGGAACGAACGGCCTTTCGCTTCGCTACGACCGCGTGGCCATCTGCCGGTCGAGGCCCCGAGCTCTCTACCCTCACAAGTCTCACCTCTCTCCGATCTTCACGCAGGTCTCGCTGAACTGAACTCTCATTGCCAACGTTTCTCGTCGAGCATCTCGGCATCATCATCAGCGCGGGTAACGAGGGTCAGCGTATGACGATGCTCAGTGGGTGCCTGACGACTACTTACGCGACGCCTAGTGACTCTCTGCTTCTCGACGATGTGGGCCTCGAGGGCGCACGCCGGACACATAGCCAGCGAACCGCATGTTTGGTGCGTTTACACACATAACCAGCAGAACTGACCCCCTGCCTACCTAGTTTACGGCCATCAGTACGCAAGGAACTTCATTGAGCCAGGACGATCTCTTACCAGTCAGCTCCGCACCAAAGTCCCCGACTCCAACTCCGAGACGCACGTTTACCTCCTCGTCTTTACCTCCGACGAAGACGACGCCTGCTGGCGGGACTGGAGTCTGGCCTGGCTAGTCAGGAGCGGGCGCGGGCAGCCGAAGGCCTGGCGGCAAATTCATCATTTACGTCCAAGTCCACAGCGTATTGATGAGCGCAGGTGCTGGTCAGCCGCCGGTGGAGGGAGCGCAGTATGTTCATGGGGCCGGCCTGACGAAGGCTGAGGGTACTTTGACCGATAGTGAGCGCAAGATGTCGCTCGGGAAGATGACGCTCGCCCGCAATTTCGTCCGGAGACACCCGCGCTCTCGGCACAGGACAATGGCAGATTGCGTGCGGGGTGGGAGCGCGAAGCCGTGGGCATTCAACCCACAGGGCGTGATGTCTCGTGCCGGGCTATGATGGCGGTAGAGACGGTCACGGTGGTTAGCATGTCCAGTATCTGTATAAAGGTGCTCTTCGACTTCGATATCTTCGCAGGTCAACCGCGACCACCCGCTGCAAGTCACTCACCGTACGTTCGCTCACCCTCTGATCACTCACTTTCCTTCGGAAGTTGATCACTAGTCTGAAGGTCGCCTCAAAGACCGCAATGGCATCTGTCGAGTACGTACGCGAGCAAGGAAGGCATGGTCTCTTCAATGCTCCCCCCTTCAATAACGATCACCCTGTCCGGGACACGAACGCAGATCGGGAGGTAGTCGTACTGGTATACCCTCCTATCCCCGATCTTACTCGGAGCTCACGCGACCTCCATTGGAGTCTATCGTGGCGCGTCGATGCAGGTGTTTGGAGGCATCTTCATATTGTCACCGAGGACACTCCTTACGACCCACAGCTCAGGAGGCGCTACGTTTATTGGGGTCCCGTTACGAAGAGTGTAGACGAGGCGACGCGTGGGGCTCAGCAAGTCTCTCTCGGCTACATGAGCCCTCTCCTTAGACGGCGGATCGAGGCCCTCGCGCTAACTGTGGGCGTTGCGAAGCCGAACGGCCACTGGAACAGTCAGAACTGGATCCTCGATTTCTTGTGCAAGCTCTGCGAAGCAAGGATCATTGACCAGGGCAAATGGAGCGAAGTGGTTGCGAGGGCACCGCACGGTACGTGCTTTCACGGAGCGCCCTGGAAGACATGGACTCACATTCAGCCTGCAGTGTGGGACCAGTGGTTCCAGCGCCGCTGAAGACCTGCAGCGTGTACTTGTAAAACCAAAACCTGTATTAGCCGTGATAACGCACTCTTTTTTCCACTGCATCTCAGGCTCCAGTATCTACTGCGTTACAGAGATCCTGCGAAATGAGATGATCAACTCCCATTAGTACATGATGCGCAAAATCAAATGCCTACATACCTCCTAGAAGAAAGGATATGTGAAACAAGCTTGGACGTAGCGATATATCTCACAGACAAAGGGAGTGTCTCCGAACGAAAACTGCCTTGATGGCCTGAAAGGTCGGACGAGGCGTGGCCTCATTCCTCACTTATACTCCCAGAAGTCGGAATACCAGCCGAACGTCTCCCAGTCGACGTCCGCGACGATACAGCCGTCTTTGACGAGAGGACTTTGAGGGGCTAGGTGTCCGTGTGAAAGGACGGGCTCGTTTTCACCACACTCGCACCTCGCGCTCTCCAACATATCATGATTCATAGGTTTCTTGACCTGGGTACCAAAAAGCCGTAGACGGCCCAGAAAGTGAGCGTAGAGCTCGCCGACGAATCTGAATGCCTTCTGGAGATAGGCGGGTGGGAGTGAGAGTTGCGGAAAGGACCGTCTGGCCACGACCAGAATTGCGGGAAACGGTGTCCAAGTTCTGCCAACTCGGCGATGACCCCTTGAGCTGCGCATAATAAGTTAAGAGCATCTTGTCAGCTGTAACCAGAGCGCCGATGGGATCGAACGATCATCCTCGCGTGTCTGTTGAAGGTCTCGCTATGTGCCCTGGTAGATAGGAAGAGTCGGCGGAATCAAGCGACAGGACTTAGCAAAGCTCAAAAATACAGGTTATGTCGCAATAGTCGCTTTGTCTGTGGTGTTCGGGGGCGGTGGGGGGGCGATTTGGGTGGTGCAAGCATGAGAGAAGCTTCGAAGCGCTCGCCACAGACGCGACGCGACGGTCACGTGGACCGGCTATCGACTCGACGCGTAAGTTACTTGGAGTTCAACTTGGATGGGACTTCAACCTTTGGAGGACAATGGCCGCCCCGAAAACAATCGTACATTGTGTGGCCCGAGTGCCGTGCGGCGGTAGCCCTCTATAGCCTTCTATAGCTCGTGGTTAGGACGTCCCAAATCACTTACAGGGACCACTCTGACTTCTTCTCTTCTCTGATCCTACCCACGGCCACATACAGAAGTTCTAGCTTGCAGTACGTTTGATGGTCGTTGATCGCTGAGAAGCCTTGGAAACTGACCTTTTATCGCCAGACACAGTGAGAAACACACTACAATGGTTGTCGCCTATGTACCCGAGCAAGGCAGGCATGGCCTCAGGATCCTTCCTCCACTCGATATCAATAAGCTTGCCCAAGAGACTGGCGATCTTGAAGAGGTCTTTCTACTCGTCTACGGCCCTGGAGCGACGCCCACAAGGCCTAAAGATCTCCGCTGGAGTCTGGCGTGGCGAGTCAGTAATGGTGGTTGGAAGCACATTCACGTCACGGCCGAGAACACTTTGTACGACCCGCAGATGCCTTGGCGCTATGTCTACTGGGGCCCGCAAAACAAGACTGCCGAGCTCGACAACTGCAAGGCGCGAAGGATGTCTTTAGGTGTCATGGACGTCGCCACCCGGAGGAGAATCGAAGCGCTTGCGTGGGAGGTCGGTGTAGCGAAGCCGAACCGTCAGTGGACTGGTCAGCACTGGATTGTAGCCCTCTTGCACAAGCTCTACGAGAACAAGGTTCTCACTCAGGCCCAATGGTCGAAAGCGATCGCGCAGGCCCCTCATCGTACGTGCTAGAGCTTCGGTTTTCGAACAGACTCAGCTGACGCCACGCATGTCATAGTTGGGGACAACTGGGTCGCCCATCCCGGACTTGATGGACCTGTTTGAGACCGTTCTTCGTGCGACTTGACTATGCGGTAGCTTGTATCATTGATACCACAGCTGTACTTATATGTATGATCTTGCTTATTCTGATCAATTCGATGGCAGCACTCCGAACGTGCGTCGACGCCGGCAGGCGAAGAGTTGATCAAAGCTACCGCGGCTCTCCTGTACTCCGGTGAGTGTAGCTACCTGGAACAGCATGGTGCGATTTAGCGCGACTTGTCTCGCAACCAAGGGCGGAGCTGGCTTGTGCTGCAACGCGGCTGGTCCGAGCGTCGAGAGGCCCTGGCTAACGACTTGCCCGTTTCTTTGCACAGCGTCGAACACATCAGTCACGGCCCCGACATTTGGGCGTATCGAGGGTGATGAGCTGCGGCATCGCCGGCAGCGCGAGGTGCGGTCGATCTGACCGACCTCTTCGACACTCAGATATTCGGTATCGTTCCAGTGTCAGATCGAACCACGGTCGAACGAGACTACTGCACTTGTCAAAACGACGGTGGGTACGTACATGCCCTGCTCGGCTATCCAGCCATAAAGTTCCTTCGCTGGAGCTGAACACATCGAATACTGGTACATATGTCCGAGCGAATACCATCTTTCAATGCAGATTCGAACAGTTACCGCGAATTCATCTCCGCCACGACCAATGTGCGCCCAACATCCTCCGACCACTCTCTCCAGAGAGGCGGCCCCGGTACACGCTCCCATGCCTTGAAACCGATATCCTCAACGTCAAGGAAGACCCGGCGTAGCGACGGAACACTTTGGCCTAGAAGTCGCACGTACTCTCCGTGACACTCATCCACTTCGCTGGCCATGAGTTCGAAGAGTGGATCCCCGGCGCAGCTTTTGTCACTGGGTTCGCTGTGTAGCTCAAGCAGCAGGTGTGAGATAGAGGACCTCTCCAGGAGACGGCTGAGTCTGTTCTATCTGGACGTTAGACGACATAACTCGGAGAGGACATGGGATGCTGCTAGTACTCACGAAGACACCTTTGAGGCCACAATGACTGCAGCTGCCCCGGGGAATCCGCGTGATGAGATAGGTCAGATCGTGCGATTTGCTCTGCAGTGTGGAGGATGCGGGAGAGTCCACGTCCAAAGACGGTGGCATGTAATCGGGATCTGGCATGCGCAGTGTGAGCCGACGCGGCTGTGCGTATTGCAGAACTAAGGTGATCGACCCCCAATCGAGGTGCTTGGGAATGGACAAATCGAGGTACTTGGGAATGGAGAGGTCCAGATGGAGAACCGGGGAACGGAATCCGAGCCAATGTACTTCCAACGCAGAACCGCCCCGAACGCGTCGCAGTGTACCCCAGGACTGCAGCCGTTTCCCCGGTGACTCGTGTACAAAGTTTTGATCACGGAGGTCCGCGAGCCGCGAGCCTGCATTATCTCCGCTGTATGGGTAGACTCCATCGATGGTCACTTCCACGGCGTTGGGGAACAACCGCATGAGAATTGATCCACTACCCACTACGTGGACGTCTTTGAGGGCGAGGACGCGCACCTGGGGAAAAGGATCCAGTCTCCCTGTGAGCTCAACGGCACAGAGAGACAACTCGCGTATCGTCGCACGATGGTTCCGGAGGAAGGGGGTCGGGTCGCGGCAGAAATCTCCCTGGTCGAAGAAGTCCAACTGGACCGCACGAAGAGAAGATGGTATATCGAGCAGAACATCTGAGTAATGATGGGTCACCGATTTTTCGAGGTGTATCCGTTCCAGTCGCTCCATGCAGGCGAGTGTCGCTCTCAGCTCCTTCGGAGGGAATGCGGTCGGCCATAGCGCGGGGAGATGGAAAGCGACGATGTTGGGAGCATCCCGCAGAATCTTCATTACAGTTTTGCCAGCTTCCCATGCATTGGGAGTAGGAAGGGGAGATGGCTTGTAATTTTCACAACAGAGGATGGGCTGGTAGGAGAAGTCGCGCAAGTGATATATTCGTTCATGATCGGAATATAGGAAGACCTGGAAGGAGTTGAGGTGGATGCGGTTCACTGTCACAGTTCCCCCCAAAAGCCTGCCAACCAGTGTATCATGAAGGGACCGGCAAGTCCTGGTGAGCATTGAGAGTGCATTGCGAGTTGGGAGGACATCGGCGATGTAGAGCAGGACATCCGCATTCAAGTTCTGTAGAGTAGCTGAGCGAAACGGCGGGCTGAACGGTTCATAGTAAATTTTATGTCAATAATTCAATGCTACTGAGGCGACGGAGAAAATCACCTTGAGTTCATACTTATGTGGAGGTCACGGCAAAGAGCAACGTTGGTTGGCGTTGGCAGGCGCTCATACTGCCAGAAACGGCATGAACCCTAACCCCAGGCCCTCAACGTTCAACGCGGAAGCAGCAAGTCGCGATCGCATTATGTCCTTGAAACAATACTACGACAACAGGGACGACAGCTCGCGCCCGCCTCGTCAAACTCGCCACCTCTGCATCCAGAAGCGATCAGCTGTTGTATCGGAAGAGTACACTGGCAGTCAGGAGGTACAGACCTTCAATGTCTCGTTCTCAACGACCATGCTCACAATTGTTCGGTCCAGTTTGTATACTTAGCTACAAGTTGCGACCTTTCCCTGCCATGGACGCCCGCGCGTAGCTCTCCGCTGCTTGCCGAGACCTTGTCCTATGCGTCCCCGTACAGTACCAGGCGCCGTCGGAGCACATACAGAAGCTCAGGGTTCCCGTCGTGAGTTCTACCTAGGCATGTATCCCTGAGTCGAGAGTCATCACTGACGCGTGTGGGCATATCATAATACACCCTGGCAGAATGAGGGTTATGCGGATGAGCCGGATCACGATCGGGCGACCACTACGCCAACCTCCTGCCCGTCAAGCAGAACGTCTTATTCGAGGGCGACGCGACTACACGATGCACTGCCCAGTGACCTCGACCCGACGAACCCACCGGCCGAATTCATTATATTCCTCAGCCCTCGTCGCAGAACTCGCGTCTCAGGCCTCGGATAGCAATGTAGTAGTCCGCTGGAAACTCAACAAATGCAGGAGTAACCTCGGAGCAGGCCGTTTGAACGTCCGCGGCGCAGCGGAGTTATCCTCAAGGCCAGTTCCGAGGCGAGGCACAGGACCATGAGGCGCGCAAGAGGTCACGGCTCTACTCTTCCACCTCCGTATTCCCTGCCTATCTTCAACCAAGGTATGTTCTCGAAGCAGTGTCCGTACTGCAGCCTGCTGATAGCGTTGTCTAGCACCGTGACAACGATGAATCAGGTAATGCCCGAGCAGGGAAGACATGGACTGATCGGCACCCCACACCAGCCCGATGACATCCTCCGCACCCTCGCCCCCGACTACGACACCACGACGCACGTCTACCTCCTCGTCTATACTTCCGAATATGACGACGCCCGCTGGTGGCACTGGAGCCTTGCCTGGCAAGTCGGCGGCGGACGCGGTCAGCCGAAGGCCTGGCGGCACATTCACGTTCAGGTTCACCGCGTGCTGATGAGTGCAGGGCCTGGTCGGCCACCAGTGGAGGAACCGCGGTACGTGCACTGGGGCGGCTTGACGAAGGCTGAGAGTGCTTTGACCGATAGTGCGCGCAAAATCTCGCTTGGGAAGATGACGCTCACGACCCGGTTGAGGATCGAACAGCTTGCGATGGGTGTGCCGGTGATGCCGATGCGCCCGGGCAGTGGAGAGGAGTGGAATTGTCAGGACTGGCTGAAGGAGCTTGCGGCTAGGATGGTTGCGGAACGGCTTTTGGACCGGAGGACGTGGGAGGGCGCGGTGGTCGATGCGTACAAGCGTGAGTTCGTGGCTGTGGTTCCGGTGGTTTGAGTCGACGCTGACGGCTGCTTGTAGCTCTCGCGGGAAGACGGCGATGGTGACACTGTCAAGACGAGGACGGCTCTTGCAGACAGATGCATGAGAAATTCTCGGTCGCAGGTTATGTGCTTGTAATGTCCTGTACAAATCGAAGCCTTTCAATTTTCTGATGGTCCTTGCAATCATGTAGATCACTTTCAGGCCCGTGTGGCAATGGCTCGCTTTGACGACAATTCGAAGTCACTAACCACCCTGCTCGGCCGATTTCAGCAGCGACCCGGGCCCGAAGGTCGTGTGAGACACGAGACTCAGAGAGGACAATCGTTCGGAGGCCCCCGCCCCGGCTAAAATGCTGCATGAGGACAATGACAGATCATGTGGGCGGTGGGAACGCGAAGCCACGGACATTCAGCACACGACGGTGGTTAGGAATCGGATGTGCAGTATATAGCACACACGCACTGGCTTCACTCTTCGCAGACTTCAACCCCCATCATTCGCTGCAATCCGCTCACCGTACGGTCGCTCTCCCCTCTATCACTGCCTTTCAGAATCTGATCACTGCTATCCTGAAGGCACTCCAAGAACCGTAATGGCATCCATCGAGTATTTACCGGAGCAAGGCAGGTACGGTATCCGTATCCCCCCACCGCTGAACAACGATCACCTCGCCAAGGACACCGACGAGGAGAGGAACGTTGTCGTTATGGTCTACCCTCCTCGGCGTGCTCCGGGCTACGTTCCCAACCCCCGTGATCTCCATTGGAGCCTTTCCTGGCGAGTCGACAAGGGTGGTTGGAAGCATCTGCATGTCACCGCGGAGGACACAGGTTACGATCCGCGGCTGCCCCGGCGTTACGTCTACTGGGGTCCCATTACCAAGTCCGCCGGAAATGCTACGAGTGGGGCTGTGGAGGTACCGCTTGGGCGCATGAGCCTTGCCGTGAGGAGGAGGATTGAGCAGCTCGCGTGGGGCGTGCAGGTCGCGAAGCCGAACGGCCAGTGGAACTGCCAGAACTGGGTTCTCGATCTTCTGTGCAAGATCTACTGGGACGGGATCATCAGCCAGGCAACATGGAGCGAGGTGGTTTCGAAGGCTCACCACGGTACGTGTAACCACCTGTGTTGTTATGCCCGACGCACTCACACTAGCTTGCAGCGTGGGATGGCCGCTTGTAACCTCGTTCAGAACTTGTAGCAGCGCGCCGTTATAGTGATCATGCGGGGTATATACGTAGACACCGTGATTGTATTCATATGTACTGATACTGGTCTTTCCAAACTTATATCATATTATCTGATGAAGGATCCATATGAGTGATCAGTTCATATGACAATGCGTTCGGCATCGTGAGCATCCATCCACTCACCTATAGAACAGGTCATGTTGCGTCAAACAAGCGTGGACATAGCGGTATGTCTCGCAGACCAGGGGTGTCTTTCCGAAGGTAGCCTCGATGGCTCGGAACGTCACCCGAGGCAGTACTTCGTTGCCCACCCCCATGTACTCCCAGAAGTCCGGGTACCACCCAAACGTCTCCCAGTCGACCACAGCAACGATGCGACCGTCCTTGACGAGGATGTTACGAGGCGCGAGGTCCCCGTGAGTAAGGACAGGCTCACTTTCTTCGCTGCTACTTCTGACCTTCTCCAGCAGGTCGTAGGTATCCTTGGCTTCCCATAACGGCCGCAAGCGGTCCAGAAAGTAAGCGTGGAACTCGTCGACGGAGTGAAAAGGTTCTGAAGGGGGAACATTGTGGAAGTAGTTGTTTCGGAACGGGCCGTCTGGCCACGATCCAAAGTGGGCTTGTTGCTGCGGGAAGCGGCGTCCGAGCTCTCGTAATTCGGCTATAAAGCCCTTGAGCTGCTGCATGATAGAGACGACCTGGTCAGACGTAACCAGTGAGTTTCCGCTAGCGGGAGTGCGCTCTCCAGTCCCGTCAAGACGAGCGGCTTCGCGAAGAGCAACGCCGTCAATGAGGTCCATGACTATATGGGTAGCGCCGTCGTGCTGGAACACCATGTGGACTTTGGGAACGGGGATGGATGTGTGGTTCCGGACGAACATCATGACCTTCGCCTCGTAGACAGAGGTACTGACGCCTGTCTTGACGATGCGACCATCTTCCAGATCGTAGAAGAGGTTATTGGCATGTACGGGGTGGCCGAGGATTTGAAGTTCTCGTTTGTAGACAAGGAAGGGCAAGATCTTGGCTATCGCTTCTTTCGATGGTTCAAAGATCGGGTCGTGAGTGTCACTCTCAGTGTCTCTACAGACAGTGTATCAGTAAATATTGTCCAGCATATCAACCAGTATACGCACGGTCTTGGAATGTCTGATACTGAACTTGAAGCCATCAGAGTCGCCGCGTGCCTGTTGTAATTCTCGCTTTGTAGGGAATGATTGCGAGCGAAGCGAGCATTCACTGTTCAGGCCTCCCAAACGCACTTCGCGGAACAAACATGTACAAATTCGAAGCAAGCTACCATATACGGAAGCGTATGTTGGAATCCTCAATATCTCTTCACCGTCTCGGCTTATGCTTCTAAAAACGCCCACACCTCCTGTATACGTATAAAGGGACGTCTGTAGCAAGTTCGAAGAAGAACGGACTACAACTGATTGAGTTATGGCCGCCTAGTTTGGGGCCCTGTGGTTTGGGCGCTTGTTGTGGTTCGGATGTCAACAAGCGCTGACAAAGCCGGTTCGAACTGAACCGTTTGCTGCGCAGCGAGCTGTCTGTCTCTGACTGAATGCTAGTAGACTGTAGGTCTCAAAACAAGGCTCGATATCTCAGAGTTCAGTGGAGGTCAAAGCAGTGGGGAATAGAAGGACAATTGGAACTTGAACCGGCCACGGGCAACTGTAGCGCTCGTGAGTCGCGACGCGTCTCGGTCATGTGGTGTGGCGAACACGTCCGAAGCGAAGCGCGCCGCGGTGCGCTTTCTTTGCAACCGCCATGGTCATCGTCAGCCCGCATCGACACTTGTCCTCCCCCTTTCCTGAATACTATCTCTCTCCTGGGTAACAGAGAT
>WJSG01009703.1:0-13579 GCA_016618145.1 Sanghuangporus lonicericola | reverse complement strand
ATGGATCTTGTGTGGGCTTCCAAGATCTTACCTTGCGGCGGGTCGAGTCGGTGGGGATGGGGGTAACGTCCTCGATACGGCCGATACGCATGCCCGACCGAGCAAGGGCACGGAGAGCGCTCTGAGCACCAGGGCCGGGGGTCTTGGTACCGGTACCGCCAGTTGCGCGGAGCTTGATGTGCAGGGCGGTGATACCGACCTCACGGCAGCGCGTAGCGACGTCCTGAGCAGCAAGCATGGCCGCGTAAGGGGAAGACTCGTCACGATCGGCCTTGACCTTCATGCCACCTACACAGCGCAATTGTTAAATCACGTATATCCGGAGTGCATGGCCTAGCGGACGCACCAGTGACACGGGAGATGGTCTCCTTGCCGGAGAGATCGGTGACATGGACGAAGGTGTCGTTGAACGACGCGAAGATGTGAGCGACACCGAAAACGAGCTCGCCCTCATTGATCTGGGGACCGAGAGCGGTGGGCTCCTCCTTGGCGACCTTGACCTTCTTGGGGGGCTACATCCGAACTTTCGTCAGCCCATCCATCCCGTTATCGTGCTCTGCGCCGTCCAACACAGTTCCCATTGCATCCCAGCTACGTGAATGGACACTCACCATGGTGTTTAGCTCGTCAGGTGTCTTGAGGGAGGAAGCTTGAGGACGTTGACGGATGGGACGCACAGAATCGACAAGATTTCGCCCTGCATGGATACCAGCGCTTATACAGGCACGTGGCACACGTGGCATGCACGATGACAGCCGCCGGCGACGGTACTCAGACTGCAACTTGTTCTGTCTCCTTGACCGCATTGCCTAAGTATACTGGTCGCGATGTCGGATCGTTCAAGCCTGCTTTCTGTACATTATCAGCTGGCCGGCAGCGTTTGACTTCACTGGCATTTCACCACCGACTTGTGTAGCTTCCTATTGTAGTCCGTGGTGGGTGTTGCGCAATCTCCTCTCTGTGATAGGCTCACCCGAAGTGCTTCGGGGACACTACCGACGCCAGTGGAGCCTACCGCGTACGCGTACAGCTTTGACGCTTGCATGCGGCCTTTCAACGGCTTCTGGACCTCCCTGAGAGCCTGAAGACCTCCGTATTGAGCAACGTTAAGTCAAGATTCTACCTTGATAACAATCACTAATCTGATCCTGAGTGGGACAGGCAAGTAGGCTCCCATGATCCACCCGGTTTCCCTATATATATCGCTCTAAGAGACTGCGGGAAGCAGTACTCTTCTTGACCACCGCTCTTCATCCTCAAGCTTCAACATCATGGCCCCTAACCCCCAGTGCGCTGCCCTCGCTGCTGCGAAGGAGAAGAAGGGTATGCCCTGCCTGCATGTTCGACGCTCGTCGCGGAGATACTGACTCGCACCTACGTGCTCGATGTTAGGTCTCTCCTACAGCCAGATTGCTGAGAAGATCGGCAAGCCCGAGTCGCACGTCGTCGACAGTACGCAACACTGTCCTTCCATCGTCGTCCATGGCTAACGGGACTTGTCAATCCGCCCTCATGCAGTCTGCACTGGCAAGTCGACCCCGACCACCGAGGAGTTCAACGCGCTCGCCCGTGTCCTCGACATCACCTCTCCTGTGAGTTCCTGCTTGATATTCATGTAGAGTCTCCACGGATCTCTCATGCGAGCACGACAATACAGCCTCCCCACGACGCGGCACACGTCACCAAGGCGTGAGACGAGAAATTGAGGACGCTATATGAAACATGGTGTAACATCACATTGGTGTATGATAGCGAGGGAATATCGGAGCTGTATCATATACTTGATGACCGGCGTGTGTAGGGGGGCAGGGGGGTCCGACTCGCCGAACGGGTACGTTGTACCCTAAATGCAAGCTCCCGCGGAACGCAGCGTTGCGAATGCGGTGCTGTATACTCAAGCTCCGCATCGTAGGAAGGCTTCCATCCATGGATAGACCGTGGTGCGGGAGAAGAGCGGATGTCCGAGACGACCTCCATCTATACTCATGAGCGCTGGGAAGTCAATTGTTCGCAAACGCTCTGGCAAGACCGAGCTAGCCGCGACGCCCGTAGGGCGAGGGTCGTACCGTCTATTGCCATTCCAAGCTCGGACAAAGGTTCGTTGGACTTTGGAAACGAGTTGAACGAAATCGCAGAACAGCACGGTTCCTCCTCGATCGCTTGGGTTGATCAGTGGTCGGCGGCGAATAAGACGAAGAGACTGCCATGCTCAAAGACGGACATCGTCAACCGCCGCTGTATTTCTATCGAGATCGCGGCCAGCGTTGATCATCGCCATAGAGGAGATGGCGCGGCGGATCACAGCAGGAACAAGAGAAACAGGATAAGTACTTACAGCCAGATAAACGAAGGTTAAAACTGAGCTTGGCGCCTGTCTACTTTGCCGTGTCCCATCTCTTTTCTCGGGTTCCTTCAGTCTTGCTTCAGTCTATGGCATTGTGTTCCCGAGCTGGGGGCATTGCTATTCTGCAAGTGTATTGAATTCTGTTCTCGTGCTCCACCATAACTGTGCCTCCTCGGAATCTGCTGCGGAACGGGCATCTCTACCACGACAGATACTTATAAGCTGGACTACCTCGGCACCCAATGGCTAAGCTTACCCTACCAATCTTCCTTTTTCTGAAGCTGCTGGAGCTGGGGGATCTCTGCGACGAAATACTCTCGGAGTGGCTACCAGCGCGCCGACAGGCATACTGACGTATCAAAACGACGTCAGTTCAGAATGTGGGCTCAAATGACACTGACACATGCGCAAGAAGACCGGTACTGTGCTCCTGCCGTAGTCCCTCGACCGCCTCACCTCATGCGTCCTCTGAGTCGGCGACCACAAACTTGTGCTTGACTTCAAATAAACTCTTGCGCCGGATAATCGTAGACCTGACGAAAAGATATGACGGTGTGATGACGCTTGCATGCCAGGCGAGCGCGGACAAGAAAGCTCTCGTCCTGAGGTTGTATCGAAAGTACGGTACGTCCCTCGTTCTTTCCCTACGACCGTGACTGGGAGTGGGAGTGGGAGTGGGTCGAACTTATTGCAGTGTGCACGATCCCAAGCCTCGTGAGTCTGCAGCCGCGAGGCGCGTGCAGTCATCGGACTAATGAGATTCAGCGGTATGCGACAGTGCTGGTGCGCAGACTATTACTCCTGCTAATATGGAGGTGAATTGGCAACTGGTACCAGGTAAACCGGGCTCCCAGTTCCGGCGCCTACACCAACAGTTGCATCGCGCTGTGTCACGATCACGGGATTGTGACACTTGCTTCCTTGACCGAACTAGGGAGCGATTGTCCTTCTCATCTGCGTCGTCTTCTACGCTAGAAGCTCAAGTCAGCTCTACAGAGTACTTGTGGTTGCGTTGGGCTGCATCGGTGACTATGTATCAGTGAGCTACAGTCCCGATGCGATTGCTTCATCGTCAACGTGCATACAGCTGCACGGGGCTAAGTATCGATTGCGGAATCCTGCACGTAGCTAAGTCCGTCATGGTTGTACTGAGTCAATGACAGCTCCAGTAAGCAGCCAAGAGGAATCATCACGTGCGATGGCTCGTACCAATGCCCGTATGACCTCCGACGGTTTGCTCGGTTGCGTGTGGTAAGTGCCACATCACATCTTCACTCCGTATATAGATTCCTAGCTTCTCTCAACTCCAGACGAAACGTTTACGGCGCCCAATTGACTCCAACCTCCAACCTTGCTCTCTGCAGTATCGATCCCCTCTGTCCTCGCGTCGCCATGCCTGCTTGGACCAGGGAGTCCTTGTCTTCCCCGTGGCCACGGAAGCACGACGTCCGACTCAGGGCGCCCGACGTCTACGATGCAGCGGTGAAGGCAGATGGGTTGGACACATTGCAACGTCACCGTCCGCTAGGTGTTGTCGACCAGTACGGCGAGAAGAACCGCAAGGCGGGGACGAACGGCGTACACGAGCCGTACGACAGCGACGACGCGCCTTCTGTCAACGGACACGCTGAACAGAGCAACCATGTCAGCGGCGACTGGGAGGAGAGGCTACGAGGCGGGACTTTGTGTGTGAGTGTGCGTGACGTAAAGAAGTCGTCCCCAGAGTGCGTGTTGTCGCAGCTTTGCCTGCATATACAGTATGCGCTAACTCTCTGCTAGCTACAAGGTCTTGCATCCAATGGTGAGTACCCCACTATTGGTCCATATATGCGTGCTTATATGCGCAGAATCACGCGTTCGCGCGTTACGTCCTCCCCGTAGCGGAGAGCGAAATCAAGGAGCAGGATTGGCCGGGCAAGAAGAACAGCGACAACGGAGGCAACACGAAAGTCGGCGGCGAACACGCAGGAGACGGCGCGGAAAAGGAGAGAGATGATGACGAACAGGAAGGGGACGATGATCCCCAGAAGCAGAGCCAAGGTCCCGAACTGACCGAAGAGCAACAAGTATTTCTCGATCAGATCATTTCCGAGATGCGTTTGGTTGAGTCTTTCAAGAACAATCCGGCAGAGCCCAAGGACGACCTCAAGTTACTGGACAGCGACGCTCTTCAGCAGCTAGAGAGCCGCCTGAGTATTGATGATCAGTGAGCCCCGGTCCTTTGTCGTCTGAACGTAGCTGACCTCTGCGCAGGAGCACTCCGGACTCCTGGATCCCGCGTTCGACGGGCTTGCTCCGTCTGACTGGCAAGCATCCCATGAATGCGGAACCGAACCTCCTTGAGATGTATCAAGCTGGCTTAATTACACCGACGAAGTAAGTCCACCCAATATATGCGCCAGTATATGCGCTGAACTTGCGCTCGCAGGCTCCATTACGTGCGGGGGCATGCCGCCGTGCCTCAGCTGGCCTGGGAAACGCACACCCTCTCCGTCTTCTCTGAGCCTGAGGGTCTGGTCTCGAAGCCTAAAGATTGGACGATGGATGAACTGACATCGGGAGACTACAAGATCATTGAGATACCCGTGTCGTTTGGATGCGACGGGGGTATGTATCATGTCTCCACCGCGGCTGATCTTAACACAATTGCTGACAGCGTATCAGCCCGTAGAAAGGAGATGAACATGATCAAGAAGACTTCCGGGTTCAATTTCTCGGGTGCAAGTGTCTCCACATGTCTCTGGCGCGGCGTGCTTGTTCGCGACATCCTGCTCGCCTCCGGGCTGCAAGACCAGCCTGATGAAGAACGATGGTATGTCGAGTGTCCTTGTGATACGCAGGATGTTCATCGCGAGCAAACAGGTATCTGAACTTCGAGGGCGCGGACGAGCCGTCCGAAGGACCGTACTCAACTTCCATCCCTCTGATGCACGCCATGAACCCTGCGAACGACGTCATGCTGGTGTTCGGACAGAACGGTCGCATTCTGCACCCTGATCATGGCTACGTGCGTCTCAGCTGCGACATGTCTTGCGAACGCCTCTGATCAAAGCATCATAGCCTTTGCGTATCATCATTCCTGGTTACGTAGGCGGGCGGCAGATCAAGTGGCTGATGAAGGCACGTATCTGTCTGCACCCACCGCAGCCGTCGTAGCTCACGCCATCATTCATCTAGCTTTGGGTCACAAAGGAGCCGAACCGCTCATACTACCGTAGGCCCTATCCTTATCGCCGTCGGTCGAAAGGGCTATGTCGCTGACGTGACATGCAGACATTTGGGACAATCGGGTCGTTCCCTCCTTCATCGACTCCCGGGATCATCCCTTGGCCAGTGCACTTTTCCACCACGAGAGCACCGCCTGCTACGAGCAATCCTTGCAATCCGTCATCGTCAAGCCGGAGCATGGTGAGCGTATCTCCCTTGCAACCAAGGGCAGTTTAGGTAGTACATACACGGTCGAAGGGTATGCCTTCAACGGCGGGGGGGATCGTATAGACCGCGTTGAGTTAAGCTTGGATGGAGGGAAGACCTGGCGATGGTGCATCCGTCGCTTCACTGATGCGCCTCTGCGGTGAGGATCTACTGTCTCGGTTGAATGCGCTGATCGCTCACGCAGCTTTTGCTAGACACGGTGAGAAGTACTGGGCATGGATTTTCTGGTGCGTTAACTTAGTGATGAGTAGCGCGTCGCTAATCATCATATGGCATAGGCGTTGTGAAGTGAAAGTGCAAGAGCTTCTCGGTGCCCAGGAGATCAGCGTCCGTGCGCAGGACTGTAGGAAGAACTACCAGCCAGAGCATATGACTTGGTGAGTGCTCGGGGTGCCGCAGAACTAGCTCTGTTGTATATTGACCACATCGTAGGAACCTGATGGGCATGATGAAGTAGGTCTCCTCTTGTAGGGCAAGACAATTTTGTTCTGATTTTGGGATGCAGCAATTCTTGGTACCGCGTGCGGCCTAATATTGTTCAAGATCCTGATACCATGCTTCCTGCTGTCGAATTCCAGCACCCGGTGGCACCAGGCAATGGAGAGGGAGGATGGATGGTGCCTCCTAAAGAACAGCAACCCGACCAGAGCGGAAAGGCGGGCGACTTGAAGACATTTTCACTTGAGGAGATTGCGAAGCACAATAACAAGGTCTGTTATCATAGTCCGGGGATATTTACGAGGTGTGTTGATGTCAGCCCTCCAGGATGACGCGTGGATCATCATCGAGAACAAGGTCTACGATGTGACCTCCGTGCTGGGGTGGCATCCTGGCGGCGCGAATGCGATCTTGCCGTATGCCGGGAAGGCCACAGTGGATGTCACGAATGAGGTGCGTCCTGGAAACTCATGCGTCCGTACAGCTAGCACTAACGCCGAGTGTAGTACAAAGGGATCCACGATGCCTGTATGGGCGATCCCTCACAGCATGCCATTGTACGTCTCTGATCGCACGCTTACTATCACAGATGCGAACAGCAAGAAGGACGAGTGCTTGATCGGAGCGCTTTCGGAAGAGGGTATCAAGGTCATGCAAGATGACGCGGTACGCGCTGCGAAGGAACTTGCCAGAGTCAAGGAGGAACGCAAGGACATGGCCCTGCAACCGGACCTCTTCACTCAGGCCAAGCTCATCAAGCGCGAGGAAGTCTCCCCGGATACCAGGTACACGTTTTTGACATCCAGATTGCTGACGCATCTGAGCAAAACCTACTTCAGACTCTACACGTTCAAGTTGCCGAACAAGAGCGATGGCAGCCACGGCCTTCTCGGTCTCCCCGTGGGCCGCCATATCCAGATTTCAGTGCACTTTCAAGATCAGGCGGTTCTGCGAAGCTACACGCCTGTCAGACCTGTGCTACCGAGCGAGGACGATGGCACTTTCGACTTGCTGGTGAAGACGTATATGCCATCCGTTGGCGGTCCATTCCCTCCTGGCGGCACGATCTCCAACTACCTCGACTGCATGGATGATGGTGAGAATGCGACAGGGGCGGCTGGCAACATTATTGACCTTCAACAACAGGCGAGGAGATTGACATTCGCGGACCTACTGGCGGGATTACATACAAGGGCCGCGGCAACTTCGACATCGAAGGCAAGCACTACCACTTCGACAAGGTAACCTTGCGGTCATACGATTGTTTGTCGTTCTGCACGCTAATGCCCAACGAGATCAACCTCGTCGCCGGCGGGAGCGGGCTCACCCCCCACTGGCAACTCATCCATGCCGTCCTGTCGGACCCGAACGACCACACCTGCATGTCCCTACTCGACAGGTATTCATACACATCGGATTTGCTGGACTCGCCTTCTGAGCATGCTTGGATCCCGTTTCACACAGCAACAAGACCTTCGGCGATATTCTCCTTCGAGATGAACTTCAGAAGTACGCAGATGAAAATCCTGACCAGTTCAAAATCTGGCATGTTCTGTCGACCGATCCGAAGGACAAGGAGTTCAAGGTTGGTTGTTCTCTGTTGGTGACAAACGGCGTAAAAGGCGTCCACTAACAGAGATATTCGCAGTGCACTGTCGGTCATCTCAACGAAGATATCATGTACGTGCCTGCCGTTGCATCCATCGCAGCGGATACCGTGCTGACGTCCCTCAGGAGCCATCATTTCCATCCCGCAGGCGAGGGGACAGGTACGCTGCTCTGCGGCCCTCCTGGTCTGATCGAGAAGGGAGCCCTTCCCGCATTGAGAGAGTTGGGCTTCAAGGAGGGCGAGTCGGTATTCGGGTACTGAGGGTTTGACTGTACGAATTGGCTTGGCTGTCCGGCATTCGCGGTGCGTGCATTACGTTATATCGTTATTACAAAACGTGCCGTTCTACCTTCGGTCGCAAGGATGGTTGTGCAGTAGCTTGCAGTGACTGTTCGCAACTAGCCAAAGACAAACAATCTCTTCCGCCCACATGCGTTCCAATGCTGAGCAGGAATGGCCCTCAGCACGAGGGCCGGATGAGGTCGCGCATCACTGAAGTGATATTATGAAGCCTTGAGCTTGAGCATCAGTGACTCGGGAACCAGGCACTAAGCATACCGAGTAAGCCGTGGATGCTCTGTGCCGACAGGCGACGCGTCTGGACATTAAGAGTTGACGTCGAGCATGGTCGCGGACTCGTGCTGCCGAGTCCAATCAAAATCCGATTCCGAGTCGCATGCCGCCGAGAGAGCGAGGAAGAAGAAGACGCTGTCACAGTGACCAGCGGGCCGCCGCCAAGTCAACGGGAAGCCGTGTCCATCGTCCTTCGTGGTCGGGCCTTGGGCCTCGGGCCTCGTAACTTCAGGTATCACGCCTGGCTATTCAGGCCCATGACGTACGGCGTCGCGTTCTGGAGTCCCGGGAACGCTCATTACCGTCCTTCGAGACCGCGCTGCGTCCGAGAATGATGGAGAAGCGCGGACGGCCGCCTGCGAGAGCTCCGTCGAGGAAGTTCGACAATTTGCTCCGAAGTCGGATTCCGTTGCGTGGGTGCGAGCGCCGTAGGCCTGTAGGAGGAAGTGGATTGCGGGATCTAGCTCGCCTCCATTACCATCATCCACGGACAGGAGCCTGCCGCTTGTCTTCCCTCGGCACGGTCGATGAGTAAACTCCAACTCGCTCGGCGTCATCCTGGACGAGACCTGTGGATGATCACGCTCAGGCATGAGTATAATGGAGCCGGATGGTTCGGACAAACGTACAACGTACGACATGGACAAGCATGGATCGCCCAAATTTTCAGGGGGGTTCTGTCCAGTGTCGCCCCGGCAGTCGATCTTGAGGATATTATTGGTGCACCCTATGACCTTGCGACCTCGAACCAGCCCACCCTGAGGGCGTGTGCGGATATCTGCGGGCATAGCGGTTCGAAGTCTCGAATCCCAGTGGAAATAGGACGATCCTCGCTCCGCGATACTCCACCACAGCTGTCCGACGTGGTTTGTGGTCTGGATGTGGCACGGCGAATCTAGTATCAGAGTTCAATGGATACCTCAGGCTTCATCGGAGGAAACCAGCCCTGCACGTTCGTACTCACGTATCGATGGGTGCGCCTCGTACACCGTCTTCACTCCTCGGACCTCCAGTCAAGTCAAGTCAATTGCCTCTCAAGTCTTGCATAACGGCAGCCCGCAGCCGCAGCTGTCTTCGCAACGCACGCCGGGATACGGGGACGGTATCAAGAAGTGCAGAACCGAGGAGCGGAGCAGAACAAGGCAGCGAGTGTCCGACTCCCAGCCCTGTGCGACGACCGAGCATCCAGCGGCGGGGACACGGACGTCGGATTTTACCTGACGCACTGCCGTCATCACTGTCCAGGGGCGTGGGTACAGCGGGCGTCGCGTTGCCATCCGTCCTCGTCGCCTATCGCCCGCGCTCGACGCGTCGGGTGCCGAGGCGTGCCTACTCGGGAGGCTCCTCAGGCGAAGTGTTGGACGCGCAGGGAACGACTGAGGCGTTCTCGAATGCCCCCCCTCGTCGCGAGGGCGCGTCGTGTCGCTGACATTGATGACGGTGACGCCGTCGGACGGACGTCCAGACCAGGCACTTCGCGCTCCGTGTACGGCGTAGTGCGGTTCGCGCCTTGCATTGCACTTGGAAAGTGGTCGACGTTGCCTTTCGAGGTCCCGCCTGACTCCCGACAAACTCGCGCGGCTCGCCTTGCGGACACTCGCGAAGCCCGTCCCGGCACGTGGTAAGCCGCGAGGCTTTGCCAACCTTTGAGAAGCCGGGACAAGAGCGGTATGCGACCCGGGCTTCCCAGCACGTCGGACTGTCGGGCTGTCTGGAGGGCTTCGAGTCTTCGACGTCGACCTGTCCCCAGTCCACTTTCAGCATCTCGCATGCAGGTTCTGCCATGGCAGGGAGTGCGGGACCTGTATGTAGACGTTGGCACGAACTTGAAACGCGACGACGTCCGAAGTCGCGCGACCGTCGCTGGGGCACTCCAGTACTGAATGCGTCTGGATAGCTCCCGACGCGTCAAGCATCGTGGCCCGTGGGGACCTGGGGGCTCCGCGCTCGCTGCTCTGTGCTCAGGGTGCCTGCGAATTTGAGAGAGTCGGGTCAACCGTCCGCGTCAGGCCTCGAGATGCGGGGAAGACTGATCGAGCATCCCGCGGCCCGCGTCGAGATTCGGGAACGGGTTTAAGTTACGGTAGGGCAGTGGTAGTGTATATGTCCATATATGGCGGATGGTTTGTTTCCCTACGCGAAATGTGGGAAACCTTCACTCTTTCAATCTTTCGCCGACGGGAGCAGTGGGGAGTACTTTACTCACTGTGTGGAGGAAGACGAACCCGGAGATCATCGCGCAGCGGAGATAACATCTCCGTGCTATATGAATGGGTCTGATGAGCACGAGCACGAGCACGAGCATGTGCGTGTGCGCAGCTCACCTCCGTCCGGCCTTCGACGCGTTCCTGGGGTGATTAATGGGTCTCCCCGTACGGCACATTGCAGCTTCCAGAGTTCGGATGACGAGGTGGACCCGGTTCGCGAGGTTCCAGAACCGCGAAAACTTACAGAGTTCAGGGCTAGGAAGTGCGAGCTTGCGAGCTTGTATGCTTTAGGCCTAGAGGCTTGAGACCTTCCGCCGCGGGTTTCTAGAGCGACGCGCGAACCTGTTTCGCGTCCTAGGTTCATTAACGAGTGCTGATTCTGGCTTCTGGTTTCTGGCTTCTGGCCTCTCGGTCCTGACGAACACCGTGGTATGTACCGCGGTTCCTCGCAAGGATCTCCCCGAGCCCCCGGGCGGTCCCTACTGAGCATGGTCAGAGCGAAAGGAAGTCGATCAAGTCGGGTGCGCAGCGTGGGAGGGGCGGGCGGTCGAAGGACGGAGGGTGACGTTGACGGTTGGAGGCGACAGTACTGAGTAACGGAGTCGAACAGAAAACCTGTTGCGGGAGCGGAGTGGCAGATGCGCGCACACGGATGCTGGACCCTGCCACGACACCACTGGCACGATGGGGCGGAATGGGTCCACGGGGCAAGAGGGTTCCTGCGTGGTGCTCGGGGCGAAAGCCTAGCTAGGGTGGCGCAGCGCAACTCCATCCGTAGCAGCCTGCCAGGCCGCGAGGTCCAGTTGCATCGTTCGACGGGATCGTAGCGCGAAGCTGGCTCGAGTGCTGCCAGTGCATGCACTGGCCCAGCATCGACGCTGGCAGCGGGGAACGGACCAATCAAACGCGATTCTGATAGACATAAACTCGGGAATTACATACGGTGTTACGCGCCTCGAGCCGCCCGATTGGAAGATCGTGATGTTTTGGATCGCACTGTCGCAGTTGTCGTGCTTCGCAGGATCCCAAGCCACGCCTGGCATGGGGCTGCCGGCGGGAACTCTATTGCGGTCACGTCACAGCAGTCGTTCCATGATTGCACGAATATTGATGGAAGTCGAACGTCTAGAGTCGAGTGTCGAGGATTGAAAAATAGAAATAGGAAAGCCGACCGAACATCTGCGTGGCGTGATAGGAGGCATGCAGATACGGAGACGAGGAGTCGAGCGTGCGCGCCAGTGCGTGTATGCGCGTGAACTCCACGCTTGACTGGCCAAGGTGCCGGTAGAGTGACATCCACTAGAGGGGACGCAGTGCGGCGGGGTGGACAAGCCACCAGTGCACAGTGACAGTGCACAGTGACAGTCAAAGCAAAGTCCTGCTGCTGCTGCTGCTACGTCCGCCGCCCCGGGGCTCGGGAACGATCAGAATTGCCAATCTCGCATCTTCGATCCATGCGTACGGTACATACAGTGTCCACATCAGACGGGGTCCTTGGGACCTGCAGGGTGGGGATCCTGGGGGAAACCCCGGCGTCCTTGTAGCCGTTGCGCTGTGGGTGCGCTGTGCGAAAGTCAGAACAGCAGCGGGCTGTCTGATACATACATAACTTGGATTGATTCCCGGGGGTGCAGCAGCACGACAGGTCTGCGATATTGGGGGCGGGCATCTGCATCTGCATCTGTCGAGGCGAGACACGAACTGGCAACACCAGGCGTACGACGCGGACCTGCGGCGGGACGCATACAGCCAGAGCCAGCTGCCGTGGCGTGAGCGTGATGTGCTGCGCAGAAGCCGTGTTATGGGCGCACCGTTGGTTACACGGGCGTCTGGGACGTGCGCGGATATGAGTGTGATCCTTCTCTGGTTCCTCTTGAAGCGTCACGGACCTGGTCGAGGTGGGTCTTCGTCACGCATTGCAGTCAATTTGCCTGCGAGTCTATTTGCTGAGTGGTCAGGGCAGCGAGTCTCGAGACGCGTGGAGGGTGGAGGGTGAAGTCACAGGAACGCGCTGCATACGGTAAGGGGGCGGAAGCCGGGCCCCAGTGCACGCGCGACGGAGAGCTGGCCACGGAGCACGAGCTTCGAAGACGGCAGACGGCAGACGGCAGACGGATGATGGAAGCAGCGAAGCGGACAGGCCGAGGAGACCGAGAATGGATTATGGCTCGGGCTCGCGGCTGGAACAGACAGTGACACAGCATGAGTGGACGAGTGAATAGTACTGGCTACAGATGCCTGGAGGACAATGGACATGCACGGTATGGATGATGTGGCGCACGCAGCAGGGCGTGCTATCGAATAGAGACACGCTAGCGGGGTAGTCCTGCTGTCGTAGACCCTCAGCTAGCGGGCCCGTGGCCTCTTGCAGCGTGATGGCAGCATGTAGATCGCCGACGGGCGGTATGGACGGTTGTGGCTTGTCTTTTCGAGCTTGGCCTGGCACTGGTCGCGGCTGGGGGAACGCTGGGCACGGAACGCTGGATGCTGGACGCTTGGGCGGGCTCACTTTGCTCGCCTCTTCGCCTGGGAGGACCGTGTCGGGACTCGGGGAACGCTGGTGGCTGCGCCGATGCTGTACGGTGAACCGCGCACGAGCAAGGCCCAGCGAGGAGAGGACGGATCCATGACGTGAACGATCTGCGTCGCGCTCGTGGCTCGAGCAGGAGAAGGTTTCGAGCACGGACGAACGCGCGTACATCGTGTGCAGCCTGCCCGGAGCCCTGTCACTCGCCCGCGTCTCCGAGACTGGATCTGGCCGCTGGCGTGGACTTGACATCTCTTGGTTAGCGTTCCCTGCGGGCACCTGAAGGTTTTGCGTGCAGAGTTCGTGCGCCGGTCCTTCCCGCAAGATTTAGAGTTACGGGGCTTCTGAACTGGGATCAGCGATGGCCCCAGGAGTGTCTGCTCGAACCTTGCGTGCGGCTCGCCGGCGGTGACGTGCGGTCTCTGATAGTAATTGTGACGGCCGCA
>WJSG01009658.1:0-13840 GCA_016618145.1 Sanghuangporus lonicericola | reverse complement strand
ATCTCTTTGGCTTCGCGCAAGGCGGAACTGTCGCGGCCGAGTTCGCGCTCAAGTACTGGCGGACCGAGCTCTCCCTCCAGCAGAAGTCTCTACCGTCTTCCGAGGACTCGGCGTCCCACACCGTGACCGCCCCTCGCGCTCTCGGCTCCGTCGTGAGTGTGTCCGGCCCGCTGCTCTCGTACCCCACCCCTCCGAAGCCATGCCCGACCCCTGTCCTGATCTTCCACCGACCGCCACCTGCGGAGAGCGCGCTGCCTTCGGGAGCCATCTCCGCGCTCAAGAAGGGGTTTGCGAAGGTCGAGGAGGTGAAGATGAAGGGCGAAGGGATGCCGCGGTCGAAGGAGGAGTTCGCGCCCATCATGCGGTTCTGGAGCGAGCACCTCGGGCGCAGGCAGATGGAGGGCTTGTACGAAGTCATGAGTGGTATGGCCCCGCCTTCGTAAGATCGTGAGTCGTGTGGTATGAATAGCTATCAATGAGCTGCGCCCTGACTCCCGGCTGTCGCTGTTGTTGCTTGTGGGCGTAATGGCCTTCTCCGCCGGATGACAGATGGATCCTTCGCAGAACAGTCGCAATATATGTGCAACTCCCCGGCACGCATATCGTCTGTGCACTGTTGACGTCGACGTCCCAGCCAGCGCCGGCGAGCCCGCCTCCCTTCGACTCTGACCTCGACTCGTGCTAGCGCACGTGAACAGGAGGGACCAGCTCGAGGAGAAGTAAAGCGACACCAGATCGCCCGTGCCCACTCAACCTTGGCCCAACAACCCAATGCAGCCATCCGATCATGACCTTGTCATGGAGATATCGGAGGTATCAGACTCGTACGTTGCGTGCGAGCACAGCTTCAGAATCGTAGGGAACTTCAATGCAGGTCGCTGACCCGCTGCGGGGTTGTAGCTTGACTACTGCATGTTCATGGCGGCGTCCTGGACTGTGTCAGTGGGGACGCAGGTCATAAGTCGCTCTACAATACCCCTCCATATCCGACCCTACGCGCTCCAATGAGCGAAGCACGGTGCCACGTTGTCTCTGACCCGAATGGGTCAGGCTATGTCGATGGTCTCTTTGATTTGATCGCATGGGGACACTTCCAGATGACACGGACCAGCTCTCTTGTCATGATCTGCATGGAAGTGCAAGTGACGCACTGGAAGACTTAGACAGGTGCCGCCGTATGAGTGAGTTGTACCGCCTCCGTTCTCTTCAACATCAGCTCATGAGCTGGGGCAGCGGTACAAATTCCCTCATCTCTTGTGTTACGACCTCATCGAACGGCATCACAAAGGCGTCCACACGTTTTCCTTTGACTCCGACCGCACCATGCTCGCGCCTCCAGCGTTCGCGAAGCCGCGATCACTCCTCCTCCCTCGTTGCCTGCCCCATTTCCCGGGGTGAAATGCGAGGGCATCACGAGTCTCCTCAGGATCCCGCGTAGCCACCCGGACGACCGCCCGCTGTTCCGCCCCGATCCGTCACCCTCGCTGTTGGCAATGTGCGTCGACTACGAACTCGCGCGCAACGGGCGGCGGATGTGGCTCCAGACGCGCCTTGTCATCCTCGTCTCCCTCTCGACCATCCGCACATACCTCGCCCACAAGGGGAACGTCCTGCGGGGTGCTCACGTCCTCCCTTGGGAGACGTGGGCTCCTACAGGCCCGCGGATCGTCTCAACAGAGAACGTGAAGCCGCTCCAATATTCTCTCACACTCAACGGGTCGCGCTGTGTGATCACCATACTCATGAATCCACCGGTCGTCGTAAATCCGAACCTTGTCGACGCTCACCCCTGGGTGAGGCGCGTTGGCCGCGGTGTGAAGCGCATCGAGCTGATACCGGAGATATTGTTCGAGGCGGTTGACAGCTCGGGCGTCCACATAGTGACTGCCCTCGGGCCCTATCGGTCTTGGAACAGCCGGGGGGACAAGACGGTGAATGTAGAGGGGATGTTTCCTTGTCTGATGGAGTGGCAATTGGAAAGGATGCGTGAAGGAGACGAATAGGCGTGTACTTGTCGTGGTATGTCCCTTGATGTATCGGATACCGTGTTCGTCGGCTGACTCTGATGTGCCAGCGCAAATGACTTGCATAGCTTGCGTGCACGAAGAATGCACCATGCTCGATCTCCGAGTCGCAGAGCTGAGTGCCGAAGGCATGCGATGCAACGTATGTTATGGATGTCATAGCAGCTGCTGCTACTACTAGTAGTGGAGTCTACTATAGCGTGAGTAAGTCGGCGTCGGATACTCACATATCGTGATTCGGTTTCGCGCTCTCGGCTAGACACTGCCACTTTGACTTGCATCTCTCTGCTTCCTGCCATTGCACGCGTTCCAACCCACCTTCGACCGCAGCTTGAAGCAGTCGCGAAGGCGTCACGATCGCAGTCATTTGTTGACAGGGCGGTCCCGGAAAGCGCTACGGACAGCCGATATAAGGCCAGCTCTTGTTCGACCTCAGAGTCTCAGCGGCTCACGATGTTGCCCCCTTCGTTGGTTACCCTCGTCGCCTTGGTCCACACGAGTCACGCATTCCTTTCCCTTGGGGCTCCCGCGCAAGTGCCTTTGAGCGCTGCGCCCACTGGTTCGTTTTCCGTCGCTGGGCTTGGACAGCCGAGCCTGGGCGGCTCCCGCAGCAAATCCGCAATCACCCCAGAAATCTCAGCATACGTGGCAGATCTGCTCAAGGACAGATATGTACCCGGCCTCTCAGTCGGAGTCGTGCGCGTCGATGGCGACTCGGTCGTGACCGAGTTCGGGGCTTGGGGAAACATGACTGAAGACGGAAACGCCACAACGCCGGAGGTGAGTTCCAGCTCTGCAGTGCATCACACGTTTTGAAGTCTTACTGAACATTTCCGTAGACTCTCTTCAGCATTGGGTCGTGCTCAAAAGCGTTCTTGGTTAGTGCGGTTGGGATCCTCATGGACGACTTCGCACACGGCCGCAATGTCACCGCTCTTCCTTCGGCGGTATCGGAGTTCACATGGGACACCAAGGTTCTGGACCTTCTTCCTGGAGATTGGGCACTCGAAGATGTATGGGCCACTGAGAAGGCAAACGTCCGAGATATCCTGACTCACGTCTCTGGCCTCACAAGGTTGTCTTCTTATGCACACAGCATCCCCAGACGTACTGACAATCACGGTTCGCGCGGATAGGCACGACTTCTCCTGGCTGCACCATGACTCGCCGCTCTATCTCGTCCAGAGAATGCGGTACTTGAAACACAAGTACGAGCTTCGGGAGAAATGGAACTACAACAACCTGGTACGTGCTCAATGGGGCGCATCCTTAGTCGTCCGTTTCCTGACGTCCATCTAGATGTACATCACTGCCTCGCAGATCGTCTCTACGTATTCCGGCAAATCGTTCACCGCTTTTGTTAAGGAACGAATCTTCGATGTCCTGAACATGACCTCCACGACATACCGTTGGGATGAGGCCGAAGACAGCCAGCTCTTTAGCCATGCGTGGAGCGGCTCCGAGCGTCGGCGCATTCCGTACTTCTTCGCTGGGGAGGAGCTGTCCGCGTTCATCGCGGGTGCGGGCGGTGTCATATCGAGTGCTACCGACATGGTGAGTGAACCAGTGTTCGGATCGTACTGAGGGTTGCTCAAGGAGACGACATATGTAGACTAAATGGCTGGCGATGCTCCTACATGGCGGGGTCAATCCCTACACCAACCGCACGGTGGTGCCACGCTCCGTATTCGACGAGATGACGAGCGCGCACTCCATCGTCATCGGCCAGCCAGTCAAGCCATTGACATCTCTTACCGGCTATGGGATGGGATGGTTGCGTACCTCGTTCCTGGGCCACGATGTGAGTTGACGTCGCGACTTTCTTTATTGTGTGCCTGATCGTTCGCGCAGACCGTCAGTCATGGCGGAGGCCTGCCCGGATTCTTGACAGATGTTACCTTCCTCCCGGAGCACAAGCTCGGTATCGCCACGTTCACCAACTCGGACGGTCCACACTATGCTCAGGTAGAAGTCCCGCTTCGCATCATCGAAGATTATCTCGACTTGGAGCACACTGTCGGCGTCCCGCAGTACTCGCGGCCGGACGACTCGCTCCTCGCACGTTCCATATCCTACCAGTCTAGCCAATCCGTTGATTGCGCAATGGCAGCCTTCCCCGTCCTCCCCATCGAAGTATACGCCGGTATTTACCACAATCCTGGCTACGAGAATTTCACTCTCTGCACGACCACGACCGGGCATGACGACTGCCAGCGCATCCTCTCGGACTGGGCTGCCGTGAGCCCTGATGGCATCCTCGACCCGGACGTTCTATACGGAGCCTCCACCCATCACGTACTCTATTCGCACCTCAAGATGGAGCGGGTATGCTCGGGCGACGGCTACGAGTCGTTCACTCTCACCCCGGTTACGTTGTATCCGAGCGGCTACGGACAAGACGAGACTCCGTTCGCGTACACGGGCCTTACACCGCCGGAGGGTGTGGAGGTCCAATGCGATGTGTTGGCCCCCTGGGAGACCGTGTTTGGGTGCGGTCTGATGAACAGCGAGGAAGGGCGGAGGGGTACTGGGGAGAGCATCCGCGAGAGGGCGGACGTGTGGTTCTTGAAGATATGGGACATATGGGCTGCGTAGGTGTTGAGGCTTCGAAGCTGATTTCCTCCACTAGCTTGCCAGATTGTAAGAACGGAATGACAACAGGAATACAGCCTGCAATGCGATGTCCGAGCAAATCGAGGCGCATCACTGTGCCCGTCAACACGGTCCCATCTGGAGGTTCGTGCGCGGGCAACATCCATGGAAAAGCTCGGTCTCAGGCGGGAGCAGTGACATGGCTTTGGCGGCACTCCGGGAAAGCTAGTGCACGTGCTTCAACCATACTTCGATGTCTCGTTGCACCGTCGAATGATGGCACAACTACATGAGAAGCGTCCGAGCGTCATCCATCCGCAACCCAGGAATCATGGCGTCCGCGGGCTCGGGGTTTGCGAAACCTCGGTGTTACCGGAGATCACTGGCTCGCATACGGGAACCTCGACGCTAGTTCGGGACCCGGGTGGAGGAATGCGCAGACATACTCGGAGAGCGCTGGACAGTCGTTTTGACGGCATCTATCAAGTTGATGGCGGGGTGTATTCTCGTCTACGTATCGATGGACAACGTTGAAGAACTCGCTGATCGTTAGCACTGCCTGCCTCCCCAAGGAGCGAACTCGATGCCGCTTATACAGGAATTGTCAACAATGCTACGTTCGCCGCGTCCCAGTCATCACGGTGCTACCAAGCTGGCATGGGACGTATCATACATCCCATGGGGCCGTCTCGGCGCGACTCCGTCCTCCTCATTGGAACGTGGCCTCATTGACTTGTGTGCTTGGGGGACCAAGGATGTCCTAAGTATGTTATTTTGTCTTGCGTCGAGCTCGGGGACTTACGCGGTTTCATGCATGCCCAGTGCGTCACATGCCGCCGGCCACTGTGATCCTTCTCACAGCTGTGCAGCGGCTGATATACTTCTGTCTTCTCACCTCCTCGACATCAAACCGTCACCCGGTGGCGTAGCTCGCAAAGGGCGAAAGACCGTGGTCCGTCAGTGTCACACAACATGAGCTCTTCAACAGAGCAACCCAGGCAGCTGCATGCACGGCGAAACGCATGCTCGCGGGTCATGGCAGAGACTACCTGTCGGCGACAGCGATGCGTCTCTCCATTTGAACGTTCTATTACTCTTACATGACTAATGTTCGCCCCTTGGCAGATACAGGAAGCCGTGAGCACCGCGGTGCCACCGCCGCCGCCGGGCACGAAGCTCAGTAAAATGAGTTCATCAAATTCTTGACATTCTCGTCATTCCACTGGAAGCAAGGCGGCGCAAGGCTCGGGGGACTCCCGCAAGCTTCTAGCTATGTTTTAGACTCTGACGCTATGCGTGGTGGCCTCTGTCCTGACCGACGTTGCCGTCGAGGAGGCCGAACGCTGTGTGCTATGCTCGGTGAGCCCACCGCTACTGACTTCAGATGAGATGATCAATGAACGTGACAGTGATCCAGAGCGTTGTATGAATCCATCAGAATGCGAAGCAGATCTCGCAGCGTCCCGCCGCCGGCTTTAAGGCCCTTACCCACCATGAACGCGACTAGCATGCGCCCCGTACCCTCGCCGTGGGCAGTCGGCACACCATGACCCAAATGGCCCCTCCTTCCACAAATCCCGTCCTGGGGCTCCGTCCAGAGGAAGGCCTTAGCTTGCTGCTCATCGGCACGGTGTGGTCTTCCTTCCTCATCCCCGTCGTCGTTCTTTTGTTCCACTTCTCCGACTCTCCTTTCAGGCGACGGCCGGTCTTTCTTTTCAATACTCTCAGTGTTATTCTTGGCTTGGTCGAGGGTGCGATCATCATTCATACTTTCGTATGTCGTCTCATTTCATCCACCAATAAGTCCTTCGGCTGACCTCATTCCCCGTTATACTAGAGTAGCTTCGTTCTGGATCCATCTGCGCGAATATCATCCACTGTCCTTACCGTCTTTTCATCCTTCGTATACCTTATTCCGCCATGCGTTCAGTCTGTCCTCCTCTTCCGAGTCATCTCTGGCTGCATCGCCCGACATCTCTCCACTCGGACAACAATCGCCGTCTGCAGCCCTACGGTTGCCGTGAAGTGCGCCAGAGTGACTATAGCAAGCATTCTACTCGCCCGCTTGCACGGACATTTCGGTGGCCCGCCGGACTCGGACGGTGCGAGCGCCGCGGCATGGTGGCAATCGGACATGACCTATGTTCAAGTCCTGTGGTTCTTGCAGTTGTGCGACGATATGTGAGTCGTCCAACTTCCTCCGTGCCAAATCCTCCTGAAACAGCCCCAGTTATTTGTCTTCGCTCCTCGCTATGGAGCCGAGTTCATGTCTCAAAAGCCGTCGAACGCTATCACATCGTGAGTCTTCCATTTGGCCGCGCCGTGCAAGCGTCACTCATATATCATCCCCCTCGTCCATCAGGGAGTCCGCGGAAGCTAGCGAGCATGGCACTTGCCAGTTTCGCCATTCCAATCCTCCTCGACATCTGTCAGGTCGTCCAATCCTTCCTTCATCTCCGCTTCGCTGCGGAGGTGTACATCCCCTTGGTCAACGGTTACGTTCAGATCATATGCGTACTGGTCGCCACCATCTGTCCCGCCGAAAATCAGCATTCGTCAATCCCTGGAGCACCGCATGACTCCGAAGCTGGCATCGGGAGGGGTATGGCTTCACAAATCCCGTATTCCGTCGGAGGGCATCGCTTCCAACAGCTGACCTCTCCGTCAGTCAAGGAAGCGTTCTCGGAGAGCATCAGAGACTCGAACACTGCCGTTGGAGAGGAGGACGCAGAGGAACGCCTCAAATGGCTAGCGGAGCTGGGCAAGGAGCGCACGCGAGGACCTTCGCTGGCCACTGCTGCGACGTTCGACAACACCGGTCAGCCTGTCCCTGTCTTCTACGCTGTATAATTTATTACTCTATATACCTTGTGTTGTACGATACTCATCAACTGTCCGGGATCGTGCTATTGTCGACGTAGAAATTCACGTCTGCTAGTATCCGCACGTCGGGAGTGTGCGATGAAGGCTGGTCGCATTGCTGCGCTCGCATGGATTCCACGACGAGATGCTTGCGATCTCGGTGAGTCGAGCCTCCGCCCTGATGTCAAATGCGTCACTCAGACTGCTGGTGCGATGGATAGGTAAGTACGTGCAGGGTCCAGATGTGGAGGGGTCAACGAATACTACCACAGTGTCAGTCCATACGATCATGGATCCATATTGATCTGGGTCAGTACGTATTGTACGGGGTCAATCTGCGACCGAGCGAATGAAAGAATGAAGCTCGAGTCCGGCAGACCCATTTGGCTTTGGGGCCAGTCAGCTATGTGGTCCGTCGAACAAACGTGAACAACGTCGCGGGGCACGGCCTGCGCAATCTCCCGTGATGACATTTCGACGACTGCCCAATGATGCCCGGGCCCTTCTCCCCGCGGAACTGCTCTTGACGCAGACTCCGCCGAGGCCGCACATAAGCCCAAGTGGATCCTGATTTCCTCCCTGTCACAAGTGAGTGAGTGGCTAACGCTCGAGGCATGGACGGACGAACTTACGTGGAATCGTAACTGAAGATGAGGGTGCCTACGTGCGGCGAGTTCGCGAGCGCTGTTGCGCTGACGAGTTGCAGTCCGGGATTCCGCTGCGTGAACTCCGCAATTGTTCCTGGGGGTATGTAGAATGGGGCAGCGGTGTCGCAGTTCATGCGTAGCCGCACCCTCGACACGGTCTCAGAAGGACCGTGCGCGAAGTAGATTGTCTTCCATGGAGCAGCGAGAAATTGGTCCCAGTAGTCGCCATCTTGAATGTTAAACAATGAGAATACGTTCAAGGTGAGTCTGTATGGGATGCAATACAACGGACGGGTCGGATCGGCAGCGTTGTCGCACTTCTCGAGTTTGAGGTACATGTGATGGCTATCACGGTCAGAAGCAAACAAGATAGCCACGTCGCCTAGATTCGGGGTCGTCACGACGGGTATGCGGGCGCGAATGCCATAGGGCGTGATCTCAAAGGCAGGAATTCCGGCCAGCTGAGGGGGGTATGCAGTTGACACTGTAGCGTCATATGGCCTCCCTGGTCTCGACGGCTGTTGGAACATACATTGAGCTACAAATCGAGCCAGGACCGTAATATAGACACTTACCTCGTTCTGCTGCGTCATGTAGTCGTAGATATTGTATAATGTGTCCGGCCAGAAAGACATGAGGCCAGAGTGAACGAACGCGTCAGGGGACGGCGCAAGTAGCGAGCGGCCGTCTATCCCGAAATTCCATGCAAAGAGGGACGAGTCGATGCTCTTCTTCATGATCTCCTCTTGTAGTCTCTGGAACGCCTTCCTTCCCTCGCCGTAGAGCGGGGGCATGTGGATGTCGAAGAGTCCTAGCAGACAGTACGCCTCGTCCTCGGGGCGCGTGGTCTGCCGGCCCGCGGCCCACGACATGCGCCGCGCAACGCTCATGTCCCAGAGCCCTTCCTCCAGCAGCAGCACGCTCCGGGGAATCGAAGTGATTTCCGAAACTAGCTGCGCAAGACTCGCCTTGGTCCCCAACATCGTCCAAGCGGAAGACAGGAAGATGACACAATCGGGCGCGAGTAGTTCCTGCAACGTCCATCCGCGCTGGAACCAACTGCTGTTACAGAAGTCGCTGTTACGAAACTCCGAATCCTCGCCATTTAGCTCACAGTCCAGTGGCACGTCCTTGAGGAACGCATAGCACACGTCCGCGTGCGAGTAGAGGGCGAACATGGAGTTGATCGCCTCTGAGAGCTCGGAGCTGCTCGTCTTGTCGATGCAGCAGGCGTCGTTCCAGATCCACTTGTATCCGTGCATCTCGGCGAGCTTGCAGGACTCGCGGACCTTGGCGGAGGACAGGTCGCGGGGGTTTGAGCCCGCTAGCCTAGCGCACTGAGCGCAAAGGGCCCGCGTCTCCTGGAAGGACTGCTCGGTCGCGTCCCAAACGTGGGAGAGGATCGCAAAACGTGCAATCTGCGCGGCCTGGATGGACGGAAAGAACTGCAACTCGGCGCGGTCGGTGCTCAGGAGCCACATGAGGGTCCCTAGCAGCAGGGGAACGTCTTAACATTCAGGTTGGGTCGATACGAACCCACACGAAGCTGAACGTACCGGCGTGAGCGTTCACGTTGATGATCAGAGTAACCGATGACCAGGAGCAAGGACGTATGGAGCTGGAATGCGTTGTGCTGGCAGCAGAAGAGCGTTTCAATGATCTTTTACTCAACAGGGATGCGTACAAGCTCCAACATACCGGCGTAGTCACGTTGTCGTCGTTCAATGATGGACACAACCGATGGCCAGCCGCCAGGACTGAGGCGGTGTCATCTGGTGTCATTGGCCGGGGTGGGAACATAAAGATAGTATACGAGCTGAAGCAATCGATGGAGACGCGGTGAGCACGAGGAGATGCCGTCAAGAACCTGGGAGTTAGCTCGTTCCGGAACTATACAGAGTTCAACTCGCAGTGCTCACCTCGCCACATCCCTACCAATCTATGATACTCCTGAAGGTAGTACACACTGCTGCGTATGGTCTCGACTTCGGCCTCGATTAAGCCAAGATCATGAACGTCACCATCGATGGACATAGACTTACCGAGAGCAATCTCGCAATGATCGCAGCAGGCGCATTCTACATAGATACGTCTTTCCGACTCCAGTGGCTGGGCTACAACGTCGCACGTTGGAAAAAAGAGTCGGAGGACCCCATACAACCTCATGAAACTGCGGTTCATCTGTATGGGTCATTCTGGAGGTCATGTGTAACTCACCAGATCAGGATGTACGAATTCGGAGGAGTGGAGCAGTGGAGCAGAAAGATGAGAGTGCTCGGGATACTGGAATGAACTAGGGTAGTGAGTAGGTAAGTAAGTACGCAATCACAACAATAAGCAGAGTAAGTAAGGAAGTAAGTAAGTAAGTAAGTGTTAACCATGATTGGAGCGCTCAAGCTCGCCACTTGGACGAAGACCACCATCATCCATGTCGACACTCAACCTAGTACTGCAGTTCTTGCTATAGAATTTGTGCTGGCCGTCTTTGACACCACCCCGCATATGGAGGCTGCTGCTATCGCAGCTTCGAATTCTCGCGGTCGACCGACGTCGCCTCATGTACAAAGTCCTGCAAAGCAAGTGCAGGGGAGTGGCGTATGAAGCCTCCGGGATATAATTGCACCGTGAATGACTTGGTGATGCGGCTTAGTACGGTGAGTCAATGCGTTGAGATGGCCGCTTCGCTTTGTCCAACTTAACAACTGGGCCCAAGCCACGTTCAGCTTGCTATGCTCCTTTTTGTTCAGCTTTGGCGGCGAGTCCTGTATAAAGCTTGTTGCCGTTTAGCTTCAAGAGCTGCTCATCCCACAACCCAACCTCCACCCTCTCGTAACCTCCTACCAGCGACATGACAGTCCGGCGACCGATTCCGCAGACACTATGCTCCATCAGAGTCAACAGGCAGGAGGGTCTGTGCCTTCGAGACTGTGTGGCGCGTCTACAAGAGAGTGGCCTGAACTACCTCGACAATTTTGACGACGCGTGGACGAAAGTCACGCGACGTCTACCGAGCCACGGTGCGGTCAAGTTGCACTCAGTACGGGTGCGTATGCTTTTGTCTAGGACCGCCACTCGAAGCTGACTACACTATCTCTGGAATCTTCTCAGCTAACGGACGAACGCGACGAATTATTGAAGTTCGCGCACTATCTGCAAATGCCCCCGCACGACAAACCGCTCCTTCTCGGACATGTGGTCATGCAACTCGCAAACGCACTACATAGAGAGTTCCAGGTGCGTCCATTGAGACCTTGTCTTTACACGGCTTCTCGTGCCGACACTTACATTCTCCGTCAGGCTGTCGTCTATAACGAGACCGTCCAGGCGCAACTGGACGGGCGCATTCTCACCGCTGATCAGGCGCGTGCCGGGGCGGGACTGCCGCGTCTCCAGGACATCTACATCATGTCAATCAAGCGTATCGATCATGGGACGGAGGAGCATTGGTATCCCGAGATCATGTACTGACCGGTGAGCTTGGGTCAATGACGGAAGGGCTGTAGAGTGAGTACTACGCGCCTTACTAGGACTTTGTTACGATCTGTTCTCATCACATATCGAACGTGTACTTCGTTAGAGTCTCGCGTGTCCATCTACTGTACTGCTATATGAGTTGGCCAACTTGGATGTCTAGAGGATCACACTAGGATGCGGCTCTTCGATCAGTGTGCCAACGCGGGAGCCGCTTCAGAGCATGGACGCACCGTGATCACAATGCCGTCACGAGTCAACGCCTGTGCCACCACGACTTTCATATCCCACTCCGACCAGGTCCTGACATATGTCATGCGGTAAGGCAGTCTGGTCGTGACCGGAACAGCGAAGCTCTTCAAGCCCCGGATAGTATCCGACACGTCCACTCGGCCCTGCAGTGCACGCAGCATCGCGAAGCTCCCCTCTCCAAGCCCGCTGAAAGTCTCCTCCGCTATGCGCGGACGGACGTCAATAACGAAGATGTCTCGCGCGGTATAGAGGCCATGTGCGCTGAGTGGTATCGCAACTCGAGAGCCCATGATGGTGAGAGGGCGTGGTTCGATGTCGACGCGAAGCAGACGGGCACCGTCGGGGCCCCATTGCGGCCACGGAATCACCCTGCCTCCTCTGCTTGCTGGTTTGTGTAGACCGTGCTCCAATTCGTAAAGGATTGTGCTCATTGAAATGACATAGATCAGATGTTCTTTGCGTGGGGGCTGCCAGAATCCCAAGGACGTCGAGGTGGACATGTGAAACGCAAAGACCGAGAGGTCGGGGTCCTCGTGGAAAAGAACGCGGTCGTCTCGGAAGTTCCTTGGTCCTGGTAAGTAGCACTGCAAATTCTGTATATCGGTGCCATGATGAAGGGCGGGCAGCGCAAAGAATATGGAGCAGTCGTCTCCAGTCGAGCAGCGAGACGTTGTTGCCCGTGGATCAAATTCATGAACTGAGAGTCCATGGCGGTCAATGATCAAGACATGTGACGGATCTAGCAGCAGGTGCTTGTCTTTGCTCTTTCCTCTGAGCTTCTGCGCGGGACAGAAGGTAAGAGCGAGAGGGATGGAAGCCGCAATTTCCACTACTTACCCAGACCGTAGCCCCGCTGTTCCAGTTGATTACCAGCATCTCACTGACGAATTCGCCTTCGCCGTCCGTGTTCAATAGGGGGATGGTCCACGACATTAGGTCACCAACAGATTCGATCCTGACGTGCGGCACGATTGGTCGGGGACAAGAGGTCAGAAATTCGGACCTTGCGGCCATCGGATGCGGGGTCATGTCCTGAGATATGCTTACCACGACGCATCGTACTATTCTGTAGCAGGATTGCGTTGTTCAGCACCCATTTTTCGCCTCAAACAAAACCCTGAAGCTCTCTACTCACTCGGATCCAGTGTGTCCAAGCATAATCGCGACCATGTCCTCCTCGGGGTTGACAGTGCCCGAACGGATCTCCGCAGTAGACGAACCGCTCGACTGCCAAGCGGAAAGCGTCCTTAAGATGCCTTGCAGACCGACAGAAGTCGGCAAGTCTGGATATGCTGGACGGTGAAGCTTGAGCTGCATATTATCCGCCGTCGTGCCTTCCTCGTACAAGAAGAACCCTCCAGTGCACTGCCATACGCTTGTTGAGTAGTCCGGACTCTGGAGCATCACCGTGTGCAATGGGAGTCCCATATCCCATGCCTCATTGCGCGCGCGTAGCCTCTCGAGCCGAACGCGAAGGTCTGCCCCTCCCGCGGGGCCGTCGATCATGCCCGCTAGGTCGAGTTCCATCTTGTACAGCAGCGAGAGGTCGGTGATAACAAGTTCGTTCAGTTGTCTGCAAACCTGTGTAAAGCAAAGGAGCAATTTGACATGAGCGAATCAGCTGCATAGGGTTTAGTCGATCGGCGGCCGTACCCTCTTGCATCTTGTGAGATCGCCAACGTTGAGTTCTCTGAGAATCTTTGTCAGTAGCTCCGTCGCAAGCTCGGAGAATACTGGACGGCGATGATGGAGTTCCATATCGGCGAAGCAGCTGGATACGTTGCGTAGTCGTGGTATCAAGGGGTGATCTCGCTGTCCAATATATGATTCCCAAGGATCGGGCGCTGAGATCGGGCGGTCCGCTCGACCTGCAATAATCTGACGCTTTCACTAAGTAAGTCACTCTATTCTACAGAATATCTCATATGCAACCTACAAACAACGTGCCGCTGTGAGTCTCATCTGCTAATTTGATGCACAAGGAGTTTCCGA
>WJSG01009650.1:0-31764 GCA_016618145.1 Sanghuangporus lonicericola | reverse complement strand
GACATACCTCGAAGAACACATCGAGCGGCATTGTGAGGAGTAAGGAGAGTTGCCCGACCATGCTGTCACCCGGTGACGAAGACGAGGCACTTGCGGATGTGGCCTTTGTCCCTCCAAGTTCCTTTTGCTTGCGCCGGCGCACAGGCACGGGCTCGTTTGCAGAGTTCTGCTTACCCATGAAGTCAATGAACGCAGGTGGTGGTTGCAGCTGAGCAAGGGACAGGGAAGGTCACTAAGGCTAGGACGAAGTCAAGACGAAGTTGACAATCGCCAATCAGCGCTAGTGCGCGCCTCCACTGGCAGAAGCCCGGGAACGGCGGCTCGCGAATTTGAAGGACAGCAGCAGAGACTGCAGCTGGTCTGTTCTCGAGTTACTCAATCCCCTGCACTAGGGCTGCTCAACTCCGAGATCTTGAACCGCAGACAATTCGGATCTCAGAGAACTCTGCTTGAGCCGAGAGCTCCGGCTGCGCCTGTCAATTATGATACTGGCTCTCAACAAACCTCGTTCCACCGTTTTCCTGTCCTCCGACTGGTAGAGTATTGACAGCACGCCTTCTGTACCTTTCAAATCAACTCTCAAGGGCACCGGACGAATATCATACAGCTCCCCGTACGCAGCTTACACGAAGGCTGGTCGGAGTCGCTTGTCGAATTAACCACCGCCACCGATCACTTGGCTAACCCAGGTAAGTACACTCATATTGCTTAAGGTCGTATATAATGGAATAATTGAGGAGAGGTATTGTCGTACTTATGTATTCTACATGACTCGGTAGTACTAGTGTAGTCAATAAGTCTAGGAATACAGATCTACAGCATGTAGTACGGTGACACGACAAGGCGGGGAGTACAGGTACGCCTATAATAAAGCACGCAAAAGACACCCCATTTCACATAGGCTCAGAAACTCGTCGCTCGCTCACTCACTTTCTGTTCATCTACGCTCCAGTCCTCTTCCGGATGTTCAATGGGCGTACCCCCTGCGTGGCGTGCTCGCGCGTTGGCCGGGCGAGCGAGTTCACCCACGCCGCTACATCTGCCCGCCTTTCCTCGTCCAAATCCGCCGCCCCCTTCCTGCCGCCACTCATCATGAGGACCGCCCCTTCAGGACTATTAGGCGGAGACTGTTGTGGCGTTGGTGCCGGCTTCATCTGGACGTCCGCCTTCGACGACTTCGCACGGTGCAGATCAGCGCCCCCAGCTGACACCGAGGACATCTTCACGGGCCGCGCCCCCGCAGCCTCCCGCATGTGCATCGACATCGTGCCCTGTACCTTCTCGACCATGGACGCGGTAGCGAGCTGGNCCCTGTACCTTCTCGACCATGGACGCGGTAGCGAGCTGGAGCGAGGAGCGCGGAGTCTCTGTCTCCACAAGGGAGTCTGTCCGCGACCGCGTCTTCTCGACGTCACGCGGCACGTTGCGTGCATGGGGCTTCACGTCGGGGGACTTGATCCTGTGATCGCGTGCGGGTTCGGGTGACCTCAAGGGAGAGGGAGGCAGATGTTGTTCAACGCGGCGCAGCGTCCGGGCGGGCGGTTCACGGCTATGTTGAGTCGGGGCGGTTGGTGACTGCGAGCTCATGTGCCGTGGGGTGGTTACCGCCTCGCCCGTTCGCTCGGAGCGATGCCGTGCGTGTTGAATTGGGAGCGGGACGCCGGCCTCCCCGGAGGACATCGTCCGCTTGATTGCGCCCTGTCGCCGAACCGTCGGTGTGCCCGTTGAGCAGTATACCGACTCCGAGTCCGTCGACAACCTTGCAGACACCAACATGAATGGGGAGTTTCCCGCCCGCTGCGGTGCATGCCTCGACGCCGCCGGACCATGTGAAGGAGCGACGAGCCCTCCGAAGGATTTCGAGGCGGGTCCAAGGGTCGGTGAGTCGGGCATGGCAGCCGACATTGACGTGGCTGGTGAGCTCGGCGCGACGAAGGAGGGCGCAAAGATCGAGTCGTGCCTCGGAGTGGCACGAGGCGGGAACTGGTAGCCACTCACCAGCTCGTTCTCGTCGGCTCTCTTTGGCCTCGAGTCCAGGGATTGGACGGGGACGGGATGCTCCTTCTTCTTTGCCTGGCCGCGCGAACCACTTGCGTCTCGAGGCGTGGGCGGTAGCGGACCCGAGGGTGGCGGCCGTTGCCTGCTGGGTCTTAGTCCATCCTGCGATGCGTAAATCATTGGAAGTGCGCGCTGCTTCGAGACCGACCCATTCTTCGGATGCGAGGGCTCGATGTCCAGCCAAGGAGCGATTCTTGGGAGCACTTTGTTGATGTTGTCCGTTGACGCAGATGCTTTGGAGGCGTAGTAGTCATTGCCCGACCTTTGCCCATGTGCGCGACGTTCCGTGACCGAATTGATCTTCGGATAAGCGGGCTGGACGGTGGGCCGAGGACCCGTCGACGCACACGATCTGTAGTCATCGGCCGACCTCACACGATGAATACCATCCTTGGACATACTTCGGTACCCGTATACTTTGGTCTTATGTCTTCCATCCGGATCCGACGGTGCTGCTGCGCGTGCCAGAGCGCTCGCTGCTGCGTTTCTAAGGGCCGTGCTCGAAGTGTGAGTACTCACACCGCCGGACCAAGATCACTGCACTCACACGAGTGTACCGACGGTGCCGGACAACTTTCTGACGTGGTTTGAGAATGAATTCGCGCGGCGCGGTCGGTTTGAGTCCATATGGGATGTTCGCAGGTGGTTGATAATTATGTGGACGTGTGGAAAGGTGGTTGGTTGGGATGAGTTCCGTTCGGTGGCTACCGCAATGTCTTGCTGTAAGCGAGTGTGGGTGTTTCTTGTTGGAACGAGCATCCGCATAGCAAGCATTTATATATCTATGGGTTGCGTAAAGTCAAAGCGTGAGGCCATTGTGCTTACCCCTGAGACAAAGCGGTGGCAGTGGCGCGCCCGACCGACTTAAGCGGCGGTCAAAGGTGGCACCCATTACGGACCCGTAAGGACAATAGCGAGGCCTTTCCCGCTCAGGCACCTCGCTTTCAAGGTGGGTGTCAGCGATCGTGGGGCAATCACCGGATGAGGATTGGTGCACGGTGGTCTGTAGAGAGTTGTAAGACAACGCGAGCCCTTTTCTACGCGATCATGGTCTACGCAGACGGAGTATCGCGCTCAAACTTCTCCATAGCATCCACAGCAGCCTAAGCGAAGTGTGAGGACAAACTGTGAGCATGCATCTGAGATACACTCGCCTGAGCCGCTTCGGTGACGTTCTTCCTCCAGTTTCCCTGTGCAACCTCTGAGAAGATTTGCTTCCAGTGAGCCCAGCGGTCCGGGTGGTACCCATCCGCGCCGTCCCACGTCCCGCCGCTGGCGCCCGAAGCACCTTGGTTCGCCTTCCAGTCCGGGTTGCCCTTGGGACCGAGGATCTTCCTGCACCTGTACATCTTCGCCCCCGCGATCTTAATCCAGATCGCAGCCACCTCGATTTGAAGCTCTTGTGGGTCATCTCTATCCACATCGACAGTAGGTCCCTTGGTCGACTGGACGGAGAGCGGCTCAAGAAGCATGCGCATCGTCGTAATGCCGAAGAAGTGCTCATCGACGATGTCGAGTGCCCAAAGCTTCGCGAGGAAGGCGTTGATATTCAGCCACTCCTTGCGGGACTGGGAAAACATGCGCTCAACGGGGTCCTTGGTGGGCAAGTCTCCACAGAGAACAGCGTGTGCTCTGGGGGTCGACTTGTCAAGGAAGCCCTCGCCCTGGAGGAATGCATCCGGGCCTACAGAAGAAATTAGTGGTAAACGAGAATTCAGAGACGCCTTGCGGCGTCCGCTTCGGCGGTACTTTAAACAGAGAGCCAGCGCACCGTTCATTCCTTCACGAGAGACGGGGCCGAAGAGACAGAGTTCTCCCCAGTACGAACCTTCACCCCAGATGATCCAACCGTCACATCCTTGGCTGTCTTTGGTTTTCAAGGCAGCAAGAATACGCGCGAGCCGATCGTGCATCGAGGCGTCGTCCTCCGCAATATTGAGGAAGCCAGACCACAAGGACCACAAGAAACCCTCCAGACCAGGAGTGTCTCCCTCCTGTGTGACATCCGTGTTGCCGGTTGAGCTGGCGATGCACTGGTTGCATTGCGCGACGACCGTGGTGGCAGTTTCCTCCGGAGAGAGCAAATGGTCCTCGACTGCGGCGAGGGCCGCTTGGACATGAGGTCGTGAGTCATCGTCCATTGCAATCGAAAGCGGTCAAACAACGAAGGATGAGAAGATGCGCGACGGGGTATGGGGATTGATGAGGCTTGTACAGATGATGGATGTACATAGCGCCGAGTCCGAGTGCACTCACCGGTTACGGCACTATCAATGTAAGCCATCTAAAGCTGTGTTCGCCTTGTCACGGGAGCAGGAAACTGTTTGCTCAGCGATGCGCCAAGCTGGTTGTGGCAGAAGCATGAACTTCGTGTAGCAGCTGGAAGAAGCAGAATGGACAGTGAGCGCTTCAGCATCTGCACGTTCGGGTACAATATTTGACGCCTACGTCGTGGATGGCCACTGTCAAGTACTTGCAAGCCTCTTCTGCAAGCTTGTCTGCAGCTGACCGCTATGACCTCCTTCCCAGATCGTACGCGAACAACAGTATGATAGGCTGTTGCGTAGACTGACACGGCAATAGGTACTGCCCATGCGGTCAATGTCTGCCTCACGCTGCCTCACGGCGATCCTACATAGTATCAAGCCAGGACCAGCCCGCGATACGTTCTCTGTCTCGTTCGTCAGTGCTATCACCCGCTTTATTCTGCGCGAGTGTACTCGTTGACTGATTGCTGTCTTTGTCGCCGTACACGATTTCCCGACACTCGCCGACATAGTTTACGCCGACTATCTCTCCTTCGTCCTCCATATGCTCACCAGTGTCCTTGGTTTTACTGTCCCGGCCTTCTATCTTTTGTCGCAAGACCTACAATGGCGTCCACAGGTTCGCCGGCTTTATCTACACGGTCTTGTCCCTCGGCTTCGCACATGGTGTCCTGCCTAACGTCGCTCTTGTCCTCGCTCTTTGCCATCGCAGGAGCAAGTCTCATAGCAGTGGTAAGAATATCCGCAAGCATACTCGCAAAATCGTCGAAGATAAGGACAACCTCGCGCCTCGTCCTCCTGTGTCCCCATGCTCTTACCAACGTCTCGCAAAGCGCTCGTGTACTCGACGACGTATTCACTGCGGACACTTGCTCAGCGGACCAGCCCCCTGCGCCCGAGTCCCTTCGGCGAACGCGATCAAATCTGGGATGGCCCTGGCATCCGACTCCTCGTCATGAGCTCCTCGTCACAAATGCTGTCAGTGTCTATGGTCGTCCTCGATCTCCTTCCTGCGACTCCGCTGTCCAGCCCCCTCAAATCAGTCAGCCAGCGTACGGAATCTGCGACTCTTTCTGTGCCCGAGATCGTCGTGTCGTCGCCCTCTCAGCTGCCCTGACGACATTACTGGGACCTCCCTCCTGCGAGCTCGTGGTCTACGCCTCTTAGGCCCGGGAGCCGCTGCCAACAACTCGAGTCGCCGACGAACCCAATCGGTTCCTTTTTTGGAATGACCTTGTGCTCCCTCCCTTCGATGACTCCCGAAGCGTCGGTCGTTGGTCGGTCGTTCTGCAGATTTGGTGCAAACTGGGCCTTCCAGATGAATTTGCGGAGTATAGCTGAATCTTATACATTGTACTAGCTTCATATACTGGCCGAATTCTTACGCTGTATGCACGCGGAATACACACTGAGTACTACTTTACTACTAGTACTTGAGTGCACACCAAGTTTGTCCAGGTCGTGCGAAAGTGACGTCACGCGACTTGGGCATAGGACGTCGTGTCCCAAATCGGCGGTCGAACGCAACTTGAACTTGAACCACCACAGTCTCTACTTGTACGCCTGTCTCTCCGACTCCGCCGAACCCGCCAAACGGTCAATCTTCTCAATTGTACCTCCAGCAGCTCGAATCATGATCCTTGGACCCCTTCTGTCTGCCGCCGTGGTCGGTCTCTCTCTGTCTGGCGCGATGGCAACGAACACCCTCTCGGTGGACTTCTCTACCTACGATGCGTCGAACTCCAGTGTTAAGAAATTCCTCTACGACAATCAGCTGAACGTTGCCACCTACACCATCAACAAGACGACGGATCCCAACGGGCGTGCGTTCACGCTGAACAACACGGACATCCGGGATGGGTATCTCACTATGACAGTGTCTGGCGGCACACCTCCCGGAGGCAACGTCCCGAGCTCGGGGATCCGGACCGCCTTCAACAACATTCTCTACGGCACGTTCAAGACTGTCGCCATCACCTCTCCGGTCCCGGGCGTCTGCCACGGGTAAGAAGAGTGACACCTCCGACTCGCCGACCTTGAGCTGCTGTCTGCGCCTGTGTTCTGACCATGACTTTGCTGTGTATTGTCACTACTAGCTTCTTCACCTACAAGAACGACAGCCAAGAGACGGACATCGAGATCCTCACCGCGTTCTACACGACTGGAAATGACCACGTCCGGCCCGGCCTCCAACTCACGAACCAGAATACGAGCAACGACCACTCGCGGAACACGCATCTGGCTGTTCCCTACCCGGCGGACCCCACCGAAGCCGAGCACGAGGTACGTGTCCGCCACCCTTCTGAGCACTGTCTACCGACGCATTAGACGACAGTATAAGATCGTATGGAGCCAGAACGAAACTCAACAATTTTTCGACGGCGCACTCATCGGCACGCTCGAGACCAACGTGCCCTCCGTGCCGTCTTACTTCGTGTGGAACTCAGTAAGTGCATATAGCCGCACCGCATATAGCCACCCGTAAACTGACTCCGGCGGTGTCCATCGCATAGTGGTCGTCCGGGAATGACAAGTGGTCGGCTGGCCCACCTACGGAGGACGCTATCCTAAGGATCAAGAGTATCGAGCTCGAGTACGAGACTGCTTAGACTGGGGCGACGGACCTGACGGCGACGGGAGACTCGCGATGAACACTACTACACCGACGAATGGCTCTGGCTTGAGCTAGCTTACACGTGAACTACTATTGTACGACTCTATATTGATCGACCTGCATTCTGCCCTCAATGGGAGGACGTCTCTCATTAATCATGGCGCGAACTGTTCGCGGCCAGGCGCTCTTTGGACGGCCGCAAGGCCCGACCCCTGTCAAGTGTCCTCCTGTCTTGCTTCTTGCGCTCGTGTTGCCAACAAGGTGTCGAGAGGTCTATCGCACACGACCGCTGACACCAGAAAGCGAAGGTGAGTAACAATCCGCCGTTTTTCGTCCCTTCATATCCAGTATCCCGTCTTCCGCTCATAGCCAACTATCACTCTTCTCTCCTGTTCAAGTTGCGAGCTCCTCCTGAGTCCTGTCGATTCGTGCCTTGCCATTTCGCACCATCATCGGATCCTGCAGTATCGTCGCCTATGAAGCAAATATCGAAACGAAGTATGGGAGCATCTGAGCGGCCACCGCTGCAGCTCAAGAAGGCTCGACGTCGCAACGAAAACGCAGACGAGTGGGAGGTACGCTCTGACATGCGTTCCGTTCTGATCTCGACTTGCTCTGATGCGTGGATGCAGAAAGAGGGATGGACGCGTCTTGACACCGATCACTGGGTCGAGTTTCTCAAGGAGCGGTGGGGGGAACCTGGCAAAGCGCTCCTCAGGTCCGAGGACCGGACAATCGAAGTGGGGCAGAAATGTGTCTGGCAAGACCTCGATAACCTCAGCGAGACGGCTGGCAAGCTGTATCGCCGTGAATCAGAGTACGACAGAGCATACACGCGCTTCCGCAGCGCCCACAAGCAGGAGGATATTTTCGGTGTAGTCCTTACGGGCTCACCCGGGGGTGGTGCGTGTTCCTATCTTTCAGCGAGGCCCGCGGACTGATCTGTCGAGCTCTTCTAGGCAAGTCATATTGTTCCGTATACGTCCTCCTCAAACGCCTTGCGCACAAGCGACCTGTTCTCTTCACTACGAAACGGGGCAAAGTCTTCTATTTCGACGAGTCAGGCGTCAGGACCTGTAGGGTGGAAAAGGTATCCCTTCCGCGGTGTCTTCAACATCTCAGCCGTCATCCTAGCAAGCGAGTCTGGTCGCTCATCGACCCCGGTGTGGTCAAAAGCCCAATAACCGGGGAAATCACGGCGCCTGCAGTCTTCCACATCGTCTTCGCTTCCCCAGACCCCACCAGATACGGCCATCTTCTCAAGCAGTCAACTGTCTATCACATCATGCAGCCGTGGACAGTGAGCGAGATTCACGTATAGTGATTATCATTCTCTCATGTCGTGACTGCGTCTTGATGCTGACCTCCTGTCTAGCTTGTCGCTCATTCGCAAAACCTCGCCTAAGACTGGACTGCCGTACACCCTTGAAGAAGCCCGAGACATCCAGCGGGAGGTTGGCCCATGTCCCCGTGACATCAGGACGGCATTGCGCGGTGGCGTGGATTCTTACAAGAGCAACGTGCATGAGATCGTCGCCCGCCTCGACATCGCCGAGATCAAACGGATCCTTCTTGAGCTGCCAACGTTGTCATACTCCATTTCTGACTACATCGCCTTGCTCGGTAGGGGTGGTAGGGATGTTGAGATTGACGTTACCAGTTTTCCAGACGATGTCGCCGTCGTCACCTTCAAAACCGAACACGTCGCGGAGCTTGTGAGAAGACGTTTCCTGCAATACGAGCTGCACAGTGCAGCACAATTATTCAGCATGTGCAGTACCCTGGTGCAGGGTCGGACTGCCGCCCTTGCCGGCATCTTGTTCGAAGGCATGAATATTGCTCTGCTATGCGACCTCAACTCGTACAAGATAGATCGCTCCAGAGGGTTTTCGCGAATGGAGGAGGTCCAAATCAAGAGCGCGGATCTCCCGCGTCGCTTCGAGTACCACAGCTCTTGTTCGGAGACCACGCTGCTCGTCGACGAGGATTGGACTCTCAGACTCACCCCTGAGACTCAGACTTTCAGCTCGCACTGTGCTCCCTCCACCCTACCCTCAACCATCCCCGACATGCAGAAGCTTGCCCTCTATCGCTATACGTCCCTCCAGGACATCACGGAGCTCGCCCTCGGTGGATGCTACGTCCCCAGAGAACCCAATCCGCACTTCGACGGCTTCTTCTTACTCCATGCCGGAGGTCAGATCGAACTCTGGGTCATGCAGGCCACAGTCAGTCGTCCGCATGCAGCTGTCCCCGGGAGCTTCGAGACGGTGCAGAAAGTGTTCGCGAAGGCGAACAGGACCTTCAACGGTAAAGTCCAGCTGAAGTACCTCCTGGTGGCGCCATACCAATCCGGGCTGTCCGTCGTGTTCAATATGGCCAAGGAGTGGAGTGCCGTCAAGACCAAGTTCCAGGTATATTTACAGTTCATCGAGATCGCCCCCAACTGGACCGCGGAGGATATCATCCGGCCGTGTTGCTCAGCGAGTTACTGAGAACGGACATGGCCACTGCCAGAGTCGCACCATGGCCCTCAGGCTCTTTTCCGCATGCATGTATGTTGTTGTTCTGCGTTGGAGCCACCGGGGGGCTGTCCTATGGAGAGGCTAGGTGAGCCTTAGGTGTTCAACGTCCAACGTCCGCACTCACCTTACGACGAAAAGTACACACAATAGTCTCATACTTATCCCGTGTGGTTCCCTATGCACAGTGCACTCCCTCCATCGCACTTGTTGTCTCCATACAGGCACTTGTCCGTGCATCTTATAGGTGGTGCCAATACTTGAACACGCTCGACCAGACAAGCAGAGACCGCGAGAAACACATCATCGTTTACCTGCTACGCCTCTCCGTCATTGTCTATGTACGTCGAATGTCGCGGCATTCGCAATTGCACTTACGCGCGTCGCGCCTTGCGCTCGCCACCTGCCGACGACAATCTCCTATGCGTCGCCAATGACACCTCACATAGGCAGGTATCCAGAAATCCAACGTGTACATTCAGCTATCTATCTCTACATGGTTTTATACAACAGGGAATCTTCAAGATGCGGAGCAGAGTGCTGCGACAGGACAAGGAGCAGTAGTACAAGTACACACAGAAGATTGGAGCAACGACGACGATGTCAACGGGAAATCAAGGCTTGGTGAACCCCACAGGTAACTTCTTCGCACAACCCACTACGCTCAGCCCTGGACGTTGAGGCCCGTACGCGGGAGACGGGGCTCGCCAGGCTCGTACGGCTCGCCGCACTCGGTGCGCATGAGGTCGTTGAGCCACGCGCCCTTGGGCTGGAGCTTCACGCCGCGCGAGACGTACATGACCGCGAGGTACATCCACGCCGCGGCGTTGCCGACGGTCGAGACCTCGTCCGAGACGTGCGTGCGCGCGTACTCGGACATGGTGTCGAACAGCTCGTCGTCCGTGTACAGGTCGAACATGTGCTTCGCGACCGCCGCGTTGTCTCCGGGCTCGCAGAGGTACCCGCTCTTCCCGTGCTCGATCTGCAAGGGGATACCGCCCGTGCGGGACGCGATGACGGGCTTCCCGGCGTGGAGCGCCTCGGAGACCTTCACCTCGAAGCCCTCGCGAGTGGAGAGCTGGAGCGCGAATTTGGAGTTCTCCATGAGCGCGTTGAGGACTGAAGTAGGGGGTCAGTTTCGGCACGCTCGGAAAAGATAGGGAAAGATACGCACGCTGGTCGCTGGGCGGGCAGCGCATGACGACGAAGTCCTTCGCGTACTGAGGGTACTTGCTATGTATGAGCTGCATGGTCTCGTCGTAGATGATGCTGGCATCAGGATCGTCGACAGCACCGTGACCGCAGATGAGCATTTGCGGCGGCTCGACGTTCGGCTCCTTTTCGAGGAGCTTGCGGAAGCGGGCATAAGAGTCGATGACGTTCGGAATACCCTTCGAGGGATCGAACCGAGCGATCTGGACGATGTAGTCGCGCATCGGCCAGCCGAGCTCGGTCATCTTCTCCTTGACGCAGAGCTGGCGGAACTCGCCCATATAGTACTGCGCGTCCCAGTCGCCGAGGTGCTTGTTGAGCCCATCGAGCCTGGAGAAATCAGTAAGACGAGGGCCCGACAGTGGGTACAAGGGACATACCAGTCGGTAGCAGCACCGAGCAGCGCGAGCTTTTCGGGCGGGACGTCACTCGGGACGAACTTGTTCACGGGGTGAGAGATGAACATATCTGCGTGCTGAATGTTGTTCCAGAGGTACTTCCAGACCTCCTCCTGCGGCGAGCCAGCGACGTGCACGAGGTCACTCCGGATTTCGATGTGGGAGCGGTAGATGATAGGGAGATCAGGGCGCACGCGCTTGATGAGCGGGATGAGACCAGGCATCTGCGGGTCATCTGCAGGAGCGGTCAGAATAGCTAAGGATAGCCTGCACGCCGGACAAACTCACCGATGAATGCAATGTCAACACCGCCCGGCGCAAGTGGACCACCCTCGCCGGTCCATCGGAGGCCGTTCTTGAGGATCCAAGCATCGAAGTTGTCCTTTGCCTCCTTCGAGAGACGGAGGTTCGGGTCGGCGACGCCTTGGAGGATGTTGTGGTTGTTCTTCGTGGTCCGGAAGACACTTGGAGACGGGTTCGGAACATACCTGCGAGATTCGGTCAGCGCGTTGAACCTCTGCTCTCACGGAGATGGTGATAGCTGCAGCGCGACGTCCTGGATAGGATTCAGATTACGCGCGCTCCGTCGAAGTGACGGAAGTGAACCTTGCAGCCAAGAAGAGCCAGGGCGACTCACCATGCGCAGTCGACGTCGAGGAGAGCCAGGAACCGGATCAGCGCGTGACGCATCTGATACAGTTATTTCAGCATTAGCCACTGCGTGGACCCATGGAACGAGCAGACGCACCAAAGCGACACCACCTGCATGTGCAGACCAAAGTGATCAGATTATGCGTGAGAAAAGAGGTTTAATTGAGAATGAATACGCGAAGCAACGCTTAAACCGATCAATCCCCGCAATGCGGGGTAATCACATGCCTTCCGCAGAACAGGGCCAGTGTTTCATCGCCAGCGAGAGGTATGTCTCTCGCAAGATCGCAGAATAAAACATACACGCGCAGACGATGCGAGCTTACGAGTAAGAGTATGACAAAGAAGAGAGTACTCACCACCCTGCGGCGTAGACGAGAAGAAGCCAATCTTGATCTTCTTCTCGCGCAGCTCGTCCGCCAGCTTGATGACCGAGTTCCACGTCCCCTTGTGCACCGACTTGCGGTATTCGTCGATGTCGTCGATGAGGTGGATCTTGCCGCCAGCGTCGACCGCGACCTGGTTGCGGGGACCAATCTGAAGACGCGGGTTGTTGCCGGGCCCGAAGTACATGATACACTTGCGAGCCGCAGAATCGGCCTGTTCGTCGACCGTGCGCGGGATGGGAAGCTTGTTTTCGGTGGCGCCTGCGGTGAGGTGCGCACCACTGGGGAGCTGGGAGGGGTCGTAGTAGACCGTGGGGGTGTCCGCGCCTGAGGGGACATACGAGCCGGTCGTAGACGAGATACGGTGCTTGATGTTCGGGCGAGTCACAGAGTCGGTGTGGTACGGCTTGATGTTAAACACAATGGGGACGATGTCCAGGTCAAGCCACAGGCGCGTGCAAAGGTTCGGTGCCTGTAGTGCATGTTTAGATGCTGGCACTGCGCGTTGAGACCGGTACAGGAACGGACTGCGGCCGTCGCCGGGTCGAAAAACGCCCGCAGGATCATCGCTACTCCGCGAGTGCTGCAAGCCCAGCTTGCGCACCAGTGATGTGAATTGGACCAGATGGACGTTGCCATTCAAGCTCACGAAGATCATCAAGATGCTTCGTAGAAGCCGCAAGAAAACAGTCAGGAACCCAAAGACATTCCTCGAGGAAGCTTCGCCAGAGGAATCTAGCCAGGTCCTTCCCGGATTTCGCGCCGCAGAACCAATAGGAATGCAGAAGCATATTCCACGCGCAAAAGCAACGCGATGGGACCCTGGACGCGCGATCCCGACACAAATTGCAGGAGGGGGGATTGCAGACGTACCTCGCGCAAGAGACTGACGGTGACACCCGCACCGAGGAACTTGCACAAGTGCTCAGTCGAGAACTTGCGCAGGATGTCGAGGACATGCTTCTCTATCTCGACGGCCTGAGTCTCGGGGTCGTTGGCGTTGTAAGAGATGGTGGATGAGGCGAAGTCGGTGTTGTAGACGGAGTCGTGGATGGAGATCGCGACTTCAAAGCTCTTGCCGTTGTTGGTGACAGTTCCGGCGATACCTGCCCACATCGGCTAATGGGTAGGGACAACGGATGGATGAGGATCTGGCAGGGGGACGAGGAGCAAGAACCGGCGCACCGTGAGGCTCGAATAAGCGTGGACATTGGGCCGCTTGGTGGAAACGACGCTGGAGAGGCGGCGCCGGATGGCGTCGGAGGGCTTGGACTGGAACTGGTGCGGGGGCGCCATGGCTGAGCGAGGGGGAGGAAGGAGAGACGTGAGGAGAGATGGGGAGATAGTGGGGATTATATACCTTGCAGGCGGGGCTGGCGTGGGGCGTGCAGGGCATTTCTGAGCGAGAAGGAGCAGGAGCCAGGCCTTCGCTCTCCGCCCGACTCGCCCGGCAAATGTAGCGCCCGAAGCCTCCTGTGCCATGCTCATCGTCTCTGTCTCGTCCGCCGTCGGGATCTGCTCTGTCCTCGACGACGACCAGCTCGCCGACGACGAGAGCGATTAAATCCACGAGGGGCATCGTGAGTCTCACCCTTGTTCAATGCTCGCACGAGACTCATCACCTCCTGCCATACAGGTCATGCGTCCACTGCTTTCAGCATGCCGCCCCTCCCCCGTCTTCCATCGTGCTGATCCGACCGAGTTCTCTCGCCGCTCTCCTGGGTTACCAGGCATGGGATCCCCCGCGATCTAACCCCCCTCCTGCGTTCCCCATCGAGCATCCTTTCGAGGAACTCCCGGCTCTTGGTACTTTCACAAAAGTCACTTCCGAACTTAGGCGGGGAGCGCACAGGTCTTGCTTGTTTTCTGGCAATCTTCTCCGCCCGACAGCGCTCAGAAGCAGTTGCTCTCCGCCATGGTCGCCTTTCGAAGCTCTTCCATGCCACTCGCGTGTCGGCGGCCGCTCCAACGACCGCCAACGAGTTGCCACCCCGGGAGGGCGCTGCTGCCGTATCTTCAACCCAAGGACATCCCCGCGTCTGCGTTCGTAACCCTCCCGGTCATCAGACCACCCCACGCACGGCTTCGAACTCCCTTCGAACGCACCGACGGGTATCTTCTCAAGCTCCGTGTCGTAATTCACTCAAGCGAGTCAGGATAGCCCAACACATGCCTGCTTCTCTCTGCTCGCCCTCTCACGATAGACGTGCAGTCGAAATTCCAAATACAGCTCCTCCTGCCACCTGCTGGATCGGCCGCAGCTCGTCGTGGGTCAGGACGCGTTACGGCCGTGATTATACGCGTGACGTCACGGCGCGTCTCGGGTAGCTAATGAGCGCGTCGCCTCGTGCTTTCGTCCTCGCTGCCCCAGCCGACGATGGCCCATCATGGATCTCGGTCTACGCCTGCGTTACATGCGATTTTCGAGCTCGGCCATGGCGAGATGGGGCGGGGACAACGAACGTATGTTCTGTCGATTTCCTCTCGGCACATAGGTTGTTTGCCTAGTGCAGTCGAGGACGGACCCCAAGTGATCCCAGCATAAGGTCCTCGAGGACGTCAGTGGAAGCAACTCCTGCCACGCATAGTCTACGATCGAATGTACTATACACAAGTATTAGGGTATGCAAGAGAATATACAAGTAAGGGAACGCGGATAGATTGTCCTCCAAAAAGCCAACTGAGATCTCCTCAAAAATCGTACCAATCCTCAACGGAACCACCGCCTCCTCCAGGCGACAGAGGCCGCCACTCTTCCACAACCTCCTCGTCTGCGCCATACGCTCTGCTGACGTCGCGGTCGCACAGACTGGTCGATGGACCCGCGTCATCCTCTTTCCCATCGTGAGTCTCTCCGCCGCCTTCCATATCGACGTAACCGCCCACGCCGTTCGCGAAGTCCTCCGCGTCGAGGTCCGCATCTGGGTCCAGCAACCGCGCCAAGACGTCCATGTTGATCTTCTTCGTTCCACGGACCTTGCCCTTGGCACCCTCCACGCTGGGATCTTGTGCTTCCTCTGCCTGCGAACTCCTCTTGCGCTTCTTCCCATGCGTGCTTGTCTCTGCGTGGACGGCGTCCAAGTCCTGAGGGCCGGCGGACCACCCCATGGCAACGCGCACGGCTTCCGCTTCCTCTGGGGAGCGCATGAGCCCATCAAGCTCGTCGGCAGTGAAGAGCTCGTCGTCGGCGATGTGCCGCTCGTCCGTGCCGCCTCGCTCGGTCGCAAGCAGCTGCAACCGGCTCGGAGCGTGCGTGAACAAGTGCGGCAGGGAAGACGCGTCTGCGGTGAGCAGGTGTGTGAGCAGGTCGGGCGGCCCAGCTCCACCCGTCGCCGTCGAGGGCGGGACAACCGGCATGCTCGCCGACAGGGGATTCAACAAGAACTGCGACGCGTCCACGACAGATCTCGGATGGGAAGCTTTGGCTTTCTTCCGAGGAGGGGCGGACTCGTGACCTGCAGCTGACGGAGTACGAGATGGCCGGCTATGCTCGGTATTACCATCTTCGCTGCTGTCCCACTCGTCCCCGCTCCCGTCTGGCTCATCCATGTCAGCGTCGAGCTGCACGACAGGACGACCGCCGCCGTTCTCGATCCGCTTCCGCCATATCTCTTCCTGGAACTGCACGACGTCCTTCAGGCCGCGCGCGACGACGACGCGCTTGGCGACCTTGGAACGGCCCTCGCCTTCCCTGCCCTTGGCTTTCTTGCGCTGGTGCGCGTCAAGCCAGGGGACGTCCCGGATCCACTCCTCCACCAGGTCGTAGATCTGCTTGTACCGCTGCATCACGACACCCTTGCCTGCTCCAAGGCGGGCGCCGAGAGCTTGCGCGAAGACGGCGGCGTTAGGCAGGGACGTGGTGAGCTCCGCTTCCAGTGCGAGCATGAAGAGCGCACAAGCAGTGGGTGGTGTTGGAAGGTGGTTGAACATGTTCGTACGCGCGATGAGGGCAGAGAGCGAGGACGCGGTCCGCGAAATGCTCGGGAGGTGCGAGATGAGCGGGGACAGCACCTTGGTGAGCTGCGTAGGAAGAGCTGTCCCTGTTCCTTGCAGCAACGAGACGAAGTGCGTCTGAAGGGTTGGAATGTGCACCGCTGGGTCCGCAACCGAGAGTCCCAGATGCAGCAGCTCCACTACCTTGGTGAACGCGCGCGAGACTGCAACGGGGTTTTCGTCGAGTAGGTACTGTGAGACACAGCCGCACGTCAACACATGCTCATGCACCCTGGAACAGCTGAGACAACTAGGTAGCATGAGTTGGAAGAGGAAAAACTCACTGCAATGTCACGGATAGAGTCGCTCTTGTGCGACTCGCGGAAGGATATCGCGAGCGCGGCCCCGGCGGTCAACTTCGCCTTGCGTCCCCAGCGATAATGCCCGACCCGCATGGCCTGGTCGAAGATGCCATGTGCGCGCGCCGTAGCTCCGGGACTACCAAGACGTGTTGCAAGCGTACGTATGAACTCATGCATGGACAACTGAACGCGCACATCAGTCCGCACGATCTGGCCAGTGCATTGTAGTGGCGCACGTACCGTGTTCCTGCGGTCCCGGGCTTCCTTCCCCTGACCAGCGAGTACCCGTCCGTTCCTACCCCGTAGAGTGCTCCCACCAGGTATGTTGCTCCATGGTAAGCGGTCGTGACCAGAGGTGTCGGGCTGCTCGAGGTGCATCGTGAGCACGCTCTGCGTAGGATCCGCGAGTGTTCCGCATTGCAGGCAGATCGCAGACCCTATGTCCTGGTCCCATTCTGTGCTCGCGCCGCATTCTTCACATCTCCCGCTCATCCCACGAGGGTCTTGAAGACTCGAACAGCGAGTGGTCACAAGACAAGCCGAGCTAGTGAAGATGACTGAAACAGTGGGTTGGTGGTGGACGGACGACAAGCAAGGCGCTCCAACGCGCTTAGCAGGGGCTCGATGAGCGCTAACGGTAAGATGACCTCTGACTCCGACCGCGAGCATAAAATTCGACTACGCGTCTCTAATCAGAAGGCGTACGTCTGGGACGTGGAAGGTACGTGTTGGTAGTATCGTGTAACATGCCCCTGTGCTGAAAACTGAGAGAAGGATAGATATCGCGACGCTACGCGCGAAACACCATGTCTGCGGTGTTTTGACTGGAACTTTGCCACATCTCTCGCAGCAGAACGTATTCCTCGGAGTGCCGCTCGTATTGCTACCAGAAGAGGTTGTGTTACTACTGGAGAAACGTACGTCTAGGCTGTGGTTGTTGTACAAGCGTAGCCGCTTATAAGAGTGCAGAGCTCGCGGTGCTGATCGATGACCGGAATGCACACCAGCCCCCGTCCGCCGAAGCACTTGCGGAGTGGAACTTGGCACGAGAGGCATCGGTTACAGCTCAAATAATTGCTGCAGAAACGGAGAAGGCTTCCGAAAAAGCTACGAAACACTCCACTTCCGAGGAGGCGATCCGGAAACGTAAGGAGCGCGAGGCGAAGAAGGCTGCTGCTGCTCAGGCAAAGGCCCTGGCGGAGGGCTTGTCACTCGACGACTCATCAGTTCCTCTCCCCCCGGTGCCTGCTGTGGAAGACCGACCAGGAACTCCAAGCAAGAATGTCGCGCACGCGTTCACTGTGACGATCCCGGCGAGCTCGTCAGACCTCCAGTGGTACGCTCCCGATTCTGCTGCATACACTACGCTGGAGTCCGCGCGCGAAGCAAACATCTGGACGTACCCCACAACTCCGTTTGAGTACGCGAAATGTCGAGTCTTCCAAGACCTGTGGGAGAAGGGCAACTACATGGGCGGCGGCATCAAGTTTGGTGGCGACTTCCTGGTGTACCCTGGTACGTCCTATCGCGCCCAAGCGCAGTCGTGCCGTTTGCTGACATAGGTTCAGGTGATCCGATGCGGTACCACTCCCACTTCGTTGCGTCAGTCGTCGAGTCGCCCCACGCGGCTTTGAGGCCGATGGAGCTCGTTGCGCACGGACGACTGGGCACCGCTACGAAGAAGTCCCACCTGTTTTGCGAGTGGGATGAGAAGTTGCAGACGGTGACGTACTTCTCAGTTGAATGGGCTGGGTTTGGCTAGGTATCACGCCGCCGTATATGTAGCTGTCTACGCCGTTGAACATATACACATCAGCATTCGCTACGTGACTTAGTCCCGTGCAATATTCTTATGATGAGCTCGAGGGCAGACGCCGCATAAGCAAGGAAACGGACCGGCTTCGCGCTCTGGTGACTTGGGACGCACACGCGGGTATGTGCTGTTGACGAGACGCGGTGGTCATCACAGTGTCGGAGAGAGGCATCACCCCTCCTCCATAACCGCACCGAAATCCAAGACATGACCGATAAACCTCATAGCCACTTAATCAAACTTCCTCCCTAACCTCCCTGCACTCCCAGATGTTTCGACACCGCGCATTCTTACCCTCCCGGAGTCATTCAGCGCGCTCCTCACACTCATAGTATCCATCTCTACCGCCTCGCCCTCCTCGATGCTTTCTACACCGTCGCTCGGAATCCTCTGGTGCCTTGTCCCAGCCCCCACACTGCGACCTCCGCCATAGCTAGAACTCGCACTGCCACCCGTGCCAACGCTGAGGATCCGTACGATCCAGTCGTTCAGCCAGATGACGGGAGCAAACACTGGGATGCGAATGGGTACAAGTGGCGAAGGGTAGCGGACGGTATCGTCGTTTGCACCGGCCGCACCTCTCACGGAGGAGGTTGGGTTGAAGGGGTCAAGTGGGACGGGCCGAGCGTACATCGCCATGATGATGTACTGAGACTGAAGTCAGGATTGGGAATCGCATCGACTGGCCAAAACTTACGGCAGGGAAAAAGAGGGCGAACAGAGCCGCGTTGGCTAGACTGCTACCCCACATGCATAGCGCCGCGGAGGGCAGCCCTATGATCGATATGAGCCCGTGCTGCGATTCTAGCGTAGTGTCGCTGACATACCAAATGCGAAGTAGTATGCCCATCGTTCCTCCAGATGCCGTACTCGCCGGGCGAGCGACAGTCCTCGAGCTATCCATATAAACCTGTGCGTGTTCAGCTGCAGTGTTTGGTTCGAGGGGCATTGCCATGTCTCGTACTCACTCGAAACAGTAATAACTGGATATTTCTTCGTCAGCAGCATGCCCCGGCCTTGGTGAGGAGACACACACTCACGCATCAACCCAGCACAAGAAGGCGAACCCGACAGGCGGTCCGACGTACGGTATGTATGCAAGCGCAAACGAGACCACCACGGACGTGCATACCATCACGGCACGGTATGCAGATGTTGCAAGTGCATTGAGCATACCACTATATGTTGATGGTGGTTGTGCGGCCGCTCGAGTGCCGTGTTGGAGAGTGAAGGCGCGTTTGGCTATGAGCGTGCACCATGAGCTCTACGGTGATCACAAGCACATGAGCAAGTGAACGGGTCATCGAGATTAGCAAGCGGGAGGTGATACCTCCGCCTTTGTTCACATTTTAGTGACATGGTATAGATCATCTCATCGGACACACTTGTCCATCGAGGATGTGGATTTCATGGAATGCATCATATTGCAGGATGGGCATGACGGGACGTGGCTAGATACATGGAACACGATACTCACGTTGAGATAGAACGAGGCTCCAACAACAGGCAGCAGCCAAAGGACTTGGTAGAACCAACCGAGGTTCCGATGGAACCACTTCTGCTGACTTTGTGCCAGTGGGAGGAGTAGCCAGTCAAAGAAGTAGATGGACACCAGCGATACAGTGTTCAGTATCAAGGACTTGAACACGTTCGCACGGACCTCCGAATCACTAAACATGAGCGGAATCATAATTAATACGATGCATCGAGCTTCTGCAGCAGACACAACGCACCTTGCAACAAGTCTAGCGACGGTGTCCCACCGAAAGGCATCAACCAAGCCGCGCGCCGCACACGATAGCTGCAGCCAGGCGGTCTCTTGTAGAGATAGAAATGTCGGGTATGCAGACCGTGAAGAGGTATACTGGGGAGCCTGGATGAACTCCGAGGACGGCGTTGACGCGTAGTGCGGCCGTGGCTGCCTGCTCGGCCTGGACATGGTGGTGTGCGACGCGACGCGGGGGACGGAAACGTGTGCCACAAGCGGAGCGCCCGTCGGTCTTTGTCTCGTCCCACTATGGAAGGTCACGTCGTTCGTTGAAGGATGACTTGAACTACTGTTAATCTGTTTTGAACCCTGGCCAACGATACATGTCGACACGCGTAACTATTCGGACGAGATAAAGTATACATATGCAAGTACCAGGACTGGCGACCCGCGATCTTGTCGGTTTGAGATCAAGAGTCGTCGGGAGGATAGTCCACCTTATCGTATAATCTGAGCACCTCGTTCCAGCACCTCTTCCTCCTTCTGAACACTGAAAAGTAGAGCAAAATCCTCTTGAACCCTGTCATGCCAACAGCAAGACTCCCCGGATCCTCCGGTAATCCTAGCTCAATAAGGGCCACTGCAAAGACTCGCTCGCGGATGTCTTCCCTCAAGGCCCGTAGCTCCTTCAATCCAGACTCCGGAGTGAGCAGAAGTCTGCCTAATGCCGTCGCACGACGAAGGGAAGCTATGGCGTCTTCCATCCACCGCAGAGACATCCACGTGACTGCGGCGACGACGATCGGGGAGTAGGGGGAATAGAAAGAGCCGGCCAAAGAGGCGAAGAGGAAGACGGGTATGCCAGCGATGACGCCAGATGATACCTTGATCTCTGCAATTTCGTCCCATGTATCCACCGCTGGGCCTTTGCGCAGGTGCCGCCGCACCCTGCGCCTGGAGAGGATGATGGCCGGAAGCCATAGCAAAAGGCCAGGGAGGGACAGTAAGCCGAGCGTCGTGCCCCAGAGCACACGGACGATGAGACAGATGAGATTGTTTATACACCTGTGATGGTCGCGCAGAGAGTCGTCAGTGAGTTTCCGCAATGAGAGGTGGACTTGATATTCCTGTTGATGATGGTCAGACAGACCCATCAGCCTAGTCATTCCTCGGTACGTACATTCAGATCCCTCTGTAAGCCAAGAAGCACTTCACTGGTCACCGTTCTTGCAGGGCCACCTCCGAACACGTCGACAAAGCGCTTCACCAAACGCACATGAGTGCCGAGACTCAGCCTTGCTCCCAAGGGTGCGTATATGTTCGCTGCAAGCTTTGCAGCCCGCAGCACCTTCCACGATGGCGCATCCAGGGTGCCAGAGCGGATAGAATGATGTATTCGCTCAGTCACCGCATGAACGGCGTCCTCGCTGACGGGAGAAAGGAGTTCTGTATTCATCTACGGATGTCAGTTATCTGACGGGATCGCATGGAAGCCGAACATACCTTCGGAGTGAAAAACATGGGCGGGTGGAACGTAACCAAGACATCCGACCGAAAGTGTTCACGGTGTCTGCGGAGTAAATCAGACGTACTGACACTATCTGGAACATATGCGGACGGTGCATCACGCACGTATATGTGATGGAACAAGTGGCCACAGTCACCTCGAAATCCGGGTTGTCGCGGTTCCGTGACAAAACGTCCGAGACGATACGCGCAACTGCACATCCGAGAAGGGCATGAATATCGCTCACAGTCGCGTTAGCCCAGCGAACATACCTCCTGTCTTGAGCGGAGACATCGAAGGATGATATCTGCTCACTCCCTCTGGGTACATGAGGACCATGTCGCCAAGCTCGAGTACCTGTCGGTACCCACATCAGCGTATGTTGCGAAGCAGACGTCCCAACGGGATATACCTCCAATATTCTCCTCATAGCCTCCGTATTATCGATGGGCCCGTCGTTGAAATCTCGACGCCTCTTCACCGGCACCGCACCCGTGTTCTCCACAAGCCAGCTCCCGAAGTTACGCTTGCCCCAGAGAGTCGACTTGGCCACAGGACGGATGAACTCTCGTCTCTACAGTACAACGAGTTCGTGAGTATCGCGCTGAATGTTCAGGCGTGCGGCCTCTGCGAACCTCGGCTGGTATCTGCGTGCAAACAAGGCTGGGGCCCATCGACAGCGTCAGTCCTTCATCAGCGAAGAAACGGAAGATCGCCTCACAGAGAGTCCACCAGGGAGTTACTGTGATTTGGGCACAAGATTCTGAACCATTCGTTAGACCTGAGTATCGGAGAAATGACCTCAGCTGACCAGGGCACACCTCTGGGAGGTATATTCTCCACATTCTCGAGTATGATGTTGCCGTAGAACACCCGCAAAGAAAACCTGAACAGAAGCCTATTCGGACGTGGATATGTGAGTGAGTAGTGGTAAATGGTCGCCGGGATCCGATTTTTCACATGTACGCACCGAATTGCCAAATATGCCCATGGCGTCGGCGATCCTTTGAGGGTCATAGCAGACCTTCTGATATGATTCGGAAAGACAAGACTGACAACGTCTTCACATGCATATATAGCCCGCGGCGCGCCCGCCACGATGAGCGGTTGCGCTGCGTGTCGTCGTAAGACGCATACCGCCACCCGCCCGGTGTAGGTCGAAACGGTGGAGTGAAACCGGTTGCCACCGGAGTATGTGGGACGAGGACCAATTCTCCATGGAGGTACAGAACATTGACTTGGAGAGGCAGAGCAGGATCTCCGAGGCTTACGCAACGAAAGGCAATGCTGCGACGATCCTGGTGAAATTCATCTTCGGGTATGCAACGGGGGGCGCCGCCTGCTGGCGTTATAGACACTGACGCCGACGTTACCGTTGTACGGGTGGAAAGGCTGATGCTGGGAGGCAGCCCTGACGATCACACGTAGAAAGTGAATCAACGCACGGGTCCACCATACACACACAATGATATAACACGCTCACCGGCAACCTATGGACACAACAGGGGGTAGGTAAGTACGAATACGACGACGATGATGCTAGATGGTGGAGATAACGAGCAGAGTACGATCACAGCAGCAGACGTGAATGGGTTATCGACGCGCTATATGGAACAACACGAAAGGGCGAATATGAAGAGACAATCCGTCTAGAGCCACGTCCTCTAGGGGTTGGTAACCTTCCAGAGCTGACGCCTGCGCAACTTGCGGGTGACGAGTACGCCGCTCGGGCCGCCGCCGAACGCGAGCACGACGGTCTCCTCCGCACCCTGACCGCGGGCGATGCCCTGCTTGCGAATCTCGATGGCATCTTTTGCAAATTTGAAGCGCGCATGAGTGGACGCTGTGCCATGTACAGATGAACACGTCAGCACATTGCGTGGCATACTGCTGTAGTCACTCACCAAATTGGAATGTTGGCGACTCAACCGCAGCTTTGAAGAGGTCGAAAGGCACGCGTGCAAAGACCTGGAGCAATGTTTCACGGCCCGCGTCGGCTTGCTGGCTTGCACCTTCAGACAGGGGCGTGGTGGGCGTCGCCTGGCCACCGAAGTTGACTAGGTTCGGCAGCGTTACTACTAGGAAGCTGAAGACGTCATCGCGAAGGCGCTGCGCGTACGGCCCGAAAACCGCTGTACGCGTGTGATGATGCTGCTCGACAACAGGGGTGGACGAGCCGTCGGATGACGGTGAGAGGGTTTCAATGAACTCCAACCAGACAGGGAGCGTGTCGAGGCTGATGGATTGTCGACAGATTTCGTATGCGTAGTTGCAGAGATCATCCATGCGGCCGAGAAGGCAAGCCGCAGCGAGGACACCTCGTGCATTTTCAGGGCGAATATTAGCAAGAGCATGAGCAGAATAGAGATATGCCAATGCTACAGAGACAGTCAGCCGAAGAACACCTCCGCCAAGCAAGATACGAACCATGATAGAATCCCTATGGACATATTGAGTACGGACAACTTTGTTCCGACGAAGAGGATGCACGCACCTCATCGGTGACCTCGGGCTCATGGTCCAGATTAACATGAATTTGATGGGGATGACTGGTTTGGGGGGTTGTGGACATGAGATGCGCGAGGTAAGGTGATCGAGATAGGATGAGAGCGTGTAGGCGGTATGCAGTTCCACGGACATGCTGCAGGAGCCGATCAGTCTGGTATGGGAAGAGCGCACCCATGCGATGCGTACCAATATTGTATCGGCGTAGTTCTGGAATGAGCCATTAGCCGAAGGTGACGTATACGAAAGGAACGAAATCTCTTACGCCTGTTTGCCATCCGGATTGGAACAGATGGGTAATGATTTCTTCGTTGTGTATTTGGTACAGAGATGGGGCTCTAACGACGGTATTAGTCCGAAGTTGTCACAGGAGAGATCCGCTCGCGAACACGAGATAGCCGCCAGCCATGTATGAAAGCATGCATGAGCGTGACACAACGGAAGACGCGACCTCGCAGCTGAAGACCTGCGATCATATGTAACGTTGCGCTACAACGCTTCACGCTACGAGCGTGAGCCACGCTAACGGGTCTCACGCGCCACCATCTATTTAGCGACACATTCAACCGCATACTGCTCTGTGTGCCATCCCGCGCGAGCCCGCAAACAGAGTATTGTTATATCTTCCGAAAGGTTACTTACTGGACGTAGCCATTTACATGACCGCTTGCGCTGGTTGACGGCCCGTTGTGACTCGTGGAAGAGTCTGCCGCGCTGGTAGTCGCCACGCCGTTGCTGGGTCCGCTGTGTCCGTTCATCATGTCTAGCAAGTCGAGATGGGTACGTTCAAGTGTGATGGGTGGCGACAGGAGCGTAGACACAGAGGAGAACTGAGCTGCAGCAGAGCTTGAGCGGAGGACGTTAGCGGAGACAAAAGCTTTGGCGCCCAGCACCACAAAGAGCGTTGTCACCCAACGTGACGGTCATGTGAGTGGTCACAGAATCGCGTCGCGCCTGCGCGTCCTCGGACTCCGAGTCGTCGTCCATCCTAATTCTTCCCACTACACTAGGCAGCGAGAGATTCAAGTCGAAGCCACGTCGAGAAATTGCTACTCTCTCTGAAGCTCTTTGGGGCTCCCTCGGCGCAGGCAATCAAGTTTGACAGTACTGTATCGTTACGCGTTCAAGGCTGCGCAATCACGGACTTCGTGGCATTCTGCCAGTGCACTCCGTAGCGGACCTGGTGGCAGAGGGTGGCAGAGGGTGCACACGCGGCGAGCCGCGACAGAGAGTGGCTCCGAATTGTTGTCGTGAAAGTGCCAGACAATGGACCGAGCAGGTGTGGTGACGACGCGTGAGTCCGAGTCTTTGCAGGCCTCCCCACGTCCATCGCCCTCATCAACAGCCTTGGCCTCAGTGAGAGTCTCACACTTAAGGCTCAAGGATTGAGTGTAAGGTAAGGTCTGCAGTGGTAACCGGATGATACTGCTGAGCCCCTGATAGTAGCTTTGGGGAATTGCATCTTTCGTTCCGACAATTCGAATTGAAGGTCGGACCTACAAATGTGTGCGTACATAGGAGACAAGGTCGAGACAGATCCCTATGCTCAAGGTCTGGTGCGTCCTCCCTTGCGTCTCCCGTACGCCTCTTAGTTGCGTCCAACACGTCATACTTAGGTTGAAGTTCGGAGTGCGCCTTGCCTGCGTAGTCCGATGGCATAACCTGTCAATACTAATGGGCCTTCCGACCGGTCGGCGTGGGCACTCCAGCCTCGATTATCGACCGCGTAGGGTGCCTTCGCACTTCTCACTTCTACAATCTGAGGCCCGAGCGTGGCCAGAGGAACGAAGCACGGACGACCGGACCGACACGTGGACGTCGTGGGCACGAAGCGTGAACAGCTCAATTGAAAGGACCTCACACACGTCAACCACCCCGTCCGAGTCTGGAAAGCCGAGCAATATATAGAGGAACGCGCGCAGCGTACCGCCAACGGAGCGCGCACTTCACCCGTCGGCTTCTCATGCCTGCCTGCGATGCACCCTCGGATCGGGGGTCGGATACATGGGCGACTCCGGCTTTAGCACCCCAAGTCCTGGTCGGATTCCCCAGACACTGACAGCCATCGGACGAAGCCCGCCACGTCCATCACCTGCCCATACTGCACTGCGGTCGCGCGCGCGTTCGCCGCCTTCCCGGCACCCGAGTGATCTGGGGACCCCACACTTCGAAGTTCGGCCGCTGGGGCAGGACCCTCTTCTTCGGCCACAGAGACAGAAACCGGCTTGATGTCCATCGCCATGAAGGACTCCATCAGGTTGTGCGCGATTCCCAGCTCTTTCGCCTTGACGCCGCACAGCGGTGGGTACGGTGGAGGCGGCATGGAGTAGCTTGGCGCAGAGCCTGCTTCGCAGACAACAGCGGCCGGGCACGGGGTACGGGGGACCAGTTGACATGTCAAGTTGTCAGTTGTGGCATGGGTGTGTGTGAGACCTGGAGCAGAAGAGAACAGCTGGAGCGGGGGCACGTACTGCTTCCGATTGACCCCACAGACGCATTCTGATTCTCCAGATGCAAGCCCTCCGGCGCGGTGCCAGTCCCGCCATGGGCCTCCGTCTCCGCAGCGCCGGACTCGGCCACGATCTAGCACGAAAGGAGCCCCAGGAGCACGTCGACCGGGGGATCGAAACGCGATAGGAAAGACAGAGTCAGCGTCGCAGCACAGCAATGGGTACGTAGTACGGAGCGGGGGACGTCTGCTGACCATGTGCGACCGGTCGGAGGCGAAGTAATCGAGATATATGCCCGCTGGGATGACTCTGAACAGGCTGCAGAGATTCGCGAGAGGTGGGCCAAAATATATGCAAATGGCGCCACATGTAGGAGAAAGTGTGCAGGTCAGCAACCGGACACCCGAGGTCCACCCATGGTGCTTTGGAAACACAGGCGCGGCAAGGGGGACTGCGGGGCGGATGAGGATTGGCAGACGCACCTCCGGAACTGCGGGTCAATGCGGTCGGCCAGGGCATCGTCGAAAGCGTATGGAAAGGTACCGGCGATGTACTCTGGGCGATGGTCACGGCGGCGGCGGTGGTGGTGCACAACGGTCCGGTGCCGATGTCATAAGTGGTGGACGGACGCGCGGTGCGCACGCGATGTGTATCAAGGGGCACGAGAGCAGACCAATCGCGGGCAATGTGTCAAGGGCAGCGTGAGCCGGCGAACAAGCCAGAAGGTGATCCCATCCATACCTCGCCATGGACAGGGCACGGGCAGCGTCGTATCAAAGTCGTAAACCCATGCCTGATCGCCGCCATCCGGGTCCGGGTCAGAGTGGGCTTGCGATGTCGCAGCATTCGGGTGGGGTGGCGGGGGCGGGGAAGGACCACATGCTGCAAATTCGTGATCGCCTTGGGTGTTCGCGTGGGGTCGCAAGACCAGGACGACGTGGTAGTCCCAAACCACGACTCCTGCGCGGGCCTTCTGGCTCCAGAGCGCGACCTGGAGTATTCGAGACGTGCAGTCAGCGGAGGCCAATAAGCAGCCGGCGTGGTGGTTGGGCTTGTGGCCACAGCCTGAGAGAACGAGCAAAGAGAACTGAATTGCGGACCGTTTTCCCGCCATTGGAGATGAACACGACGTAGATCTCCCAGGGCCAAGGCTTTGCGCGACCCGAAGCACTGGCTTCTTCAACGAACGTCTGCGCAAGGAGGTAGATGTTCTCTTCGCAGTAGCACGAGGTATATGTTGCGCCCGGCGGGAGCGGGGGAGACGAGGGCATCTTCAGGTGGCGCGCACACGATGTGGTGTGAGATGAGAGCAGAATCCAGATAGTGATTGCAATGCGGGTAGTATAGATAGATGAGCAGATGCAGAGTGCGCAGAAAGCAGATGCGAGCGATACGTGTGACCAACACCCCATATCCTAGCCCATTACCCTTCGTCGATGATAAACACTATCCCTGTAGTAATACAATGCCGCCATGGCACTTTGTTTTCAAGCTATTGACTCGATGCGTCCGGGAAGAAGCCCCGCGGAGTGCTTCCTCCTGCGCCACCGCGCCGTCGTGTGGGGAGAACGATTGATCTGCACAAGTCGCGTTGAGCACGGGGGAACGATGACGGAGACAAGGAGCAGGAAGACCAGAGGCGGAGCGGGGGCGGAGAGGAAGAATTGAGAGCAGAACTCACAGTGGGTATAGAACATCACATGGGTATTGAGGGCGATTACATCACTGTGCCTTGCCCTGCCTGCCCGACTGAACAGAGGGCGCGAGAGGAACGGCGTCGATGCCCCAGGAAGCCTTGCCCTGGAACGCGTCGGCGAACTTCTTCTTGAGGAGGATGTCCTCGAGGTCCGGGGAAGAGCGTTCTGGACGGAAGGGGACGAAGACAGGCTTGCGCCCGGACGAGCTCGACTTGGCTGGGGACGCCCGCTTGGGCTGTGGTGCGTGCATGGGCGTAGTGGTGAGGATGATGGGCCCAGGACTGGGATGCGCGTTCGACGCAGGGACGGCGTGCGGGAATTGTGAAGGGGCGGCAGGCTTGGGTAGGAGGCCCGAATTGTTTGTGAACGGATGGGTGGCGAGGGGATCGAAGGAGGAGAGCGTAGAGTTCGGCATGTTGGCTGGTGGTTGGGGCGGGTTGCGGTGGTTGGGACGCGGTGGTGCAAGGGAGTTGAGTCTGGTGCGAGGTGGAAGGGAGTTGAGCGCGAGTACTCGGGGGAGGTGAGTATGAACGGTAGGAGGAGGGAGGTCGGGGTATTTATGCTCGGGAAGAATAGGGAGATGATATAAGGACTATAGAGGGATATAATAGGCGAGATGGAGGCGAGATGGATGAATCGCTGTGGCCCAAACCCGAAGCCGAACCAGGCGGACGGAGTCGAGGACCGGGAAAACTACGGCGGGTCGCCTCTGGATCACATGCCTTACTGGGCTCGCGTGCTGCCCGCATTCGTCAGGAGCTCCCCGAGTCTCCTCGCACATCGCAATCTCGCATCCTGTCTGCCTCCAAGCCGCTCCACAACGCCTGTCTGCTCTCCATCGCAGATCTTCCCCCACCTCGTTCCCTCCCAACTGTTTCTACCCATCCGCGTGTGTATCACCCAGGTTATCCCGAGCTGACAAACCCGCTGCAACGCGCAATATTTCGAGGGACCGAGAGGCGGCTCTTCGCGAGTAAGTACCGACGCGTGGCTGCCCCGGATTGTCCTTGTGGCGTGCAGTAAGTTTCGGACATCGTCCGGACGCCAACCGCGCGCGATCTCTGCTCTTCCTTACGGCAATAAGACGCTTCAGAACGCGGGGAAACTCATCGAGATGACAGCGCGGAAAGATAACCTGTCCCTCGTGTCTCTGGTCCGTGTACACGCTCTTGTAGCTGGTACAGCCAGATTTAGACGGACATGAAAGATGTTGGGGACAACTCACCGTAACCGTGCGTCTTCTTACATGCATGACAGTCATGATTGCGTGTCTGGCTTGCAGTGGTTGTGGGATCCGGCCTTGGGATTGAGTAATAGGAACATGAAGACCGAGCGCGAAGGTGGCGGACAGGACGGTGAATGCAACACTGGTTTGACGCTGCAGGCTGTCTGACGGCTTCTACCCCGCAGCCGCCACCAGTGTTCTCGGGTCGGAAGAAGCCTGTAGGTAAACTCGAAGCGACGTTGACGGGAACACGCCCGGGTCATGTGGGGCTCTCCTTGGTATCCTGTCGTAAACGGACGGACCAAGGGCCCGCACTCATGGGAGCCTTGGGAGGAATCGTTCTGCTTTACATGTAAGGATACGGCCCAGCCTGCCGACCTCCCGTCTTCTTGATTCACCACGTCGACTCGTCGTCCCAGACTCTCAGCCTACCGCCCTTACCGCCGTATTGTCCGAGCCATTTCACGTCAGGAATGGCCCGGAGCGCTGGCAGCATTCATGCATGGACATCGGGCTTCCGTGAGTCAACGCCACGACCCGGACGTTCCGAGCGCACATGCGTGTGTGTTGCCTGTCTGGAGACAACGTCAACGATACCCTCGGACGACGCTGCCTCTGCACCTCACCGGCACCCCATACGTCGTGGGCGGCCGCCCCGCAGTCTACCGAGCGGCCCACATCGCCCCCGTCGTCGCTTACAGTGAGGGGCCCCACGGCAATCGAAATTCTGCAGTGGAGGAGATAAGGGTGGCTATTTGACGAGGTACGTTGACCTGGTATGTATGTCTGTGGAGTGCCCATTCTAATACATACTTTCATACCTGCGGGCAATTAGTTGCACACGATTTAGCGTGCAGTTGACGTGCGCGCTATGACAATGCTCGTCGAGGATGCAACGCTATGCGACGTCACCCCAATCCCCTCAGTTGAAGCGTGCAGAGGCGGAAGGCCGCCCTCCCGCCCTTCCGCCTCCCCTACATCACACCGGCGACCAAGATTCGGAGTTATGGAGGACGCACATGTTATTGAGGACGACGGGCGTTGCTGCGAAAGGACTAGTGCTGCCATGACGCACACGACTACTAGTACTATGGTTCCAGGAGGATCTTCCCTCTTCCCCTGATCAGCGCACTCGCGGGAGTGTTCTTCGTCACGACGTCATGGACATCTCCCGATTCCGAATCGTCGCCGATGCACGCTGCCCGACGCTGCGACCAGAATTACAACACCGCGAACACTCTGCCCGATGTCTTTTCTAGGCCCGCACAACTCTCCGCCCACGCTTATCTTGCATCTTCAGCCTGGGTTCATCTCGACCTCCCACACGGCGTTAAGCACGCGGGGTCGCGACCGAGCACTCGCAGCTCTGATCTTCGTGGATGGAAGGGTACGTTGTGAGTTCTATGATGTGCGCTGCCCGCTTTGGTCTCTCATCCACGCTTCCTTGCTTCCTTGCTTGGCCAGCCCAGATCGTCTTATCCAGGTCCTGACCCTTCCTTTGCGTCATAATTCATTTGTCCCTGGCCCGTGGGTGCTACGTAGTACGTCGTGCTCACGGTGGTCGGGCGGGTGCGTGGAACTGATCGGGCATTTGTGGTGGACTGGTCTGGTGTTGTATCTCCTTCGCGATGTTACATAGCATATGGGCATATACTTGGAACGTCTCACTAGGTAGTTTAAATCTTGAATGAGACTGAGAGAAGAGCTCAGCTGCGCCTCAACTTTCAACAAGGTTGCGCCCGGGATTGTTGCAGTCGACCAAAAGATAAGATATGTAGTCGTCGCGACCGTGCGCGCCTATCTAATCTCTCGATCATTGCCGGCGCCTCCATAATTTTTGAGAACGCTGCACGCCGGGAACTGCACTGTGCAGCCACCGCCATGTCCACTACCCTCCCTCTCTTCTGGAATCTCTCGTCAGCCAACAAGAAGGAACGTCTTGATGCGTCTGTGAAACTTGTCTCTGCTCTTGAACACTTCCAGTCGAACTTCGTTCCAAAGGGCTCCGTAGAGACGTCGGAGGATGAGGATGAGAGCAAGAAGTCGGATGGTCTAGACGCACTCAACGCGGTTGACGTGGCGTACTCGTTGAGGCGATTGATACGGGGACTTGCAAGTCCGAGGGAGAGCAGCAGGCTTGGCTTCGCGGTTGCTTTGACGGAGGTGCGTAGCATTTCCTTGGTCAGGACGTTTGTCCCAGGTTCCGCAAGTTCATACTGGGACTGCAATTGCGCCAAATCAATACGCACCCCTACTCGCTATGTGGGATGTCCAGTGCTTCCTGCGTGACCTAGGGCAAATGTTGGGCCTCGATAACACGGCCAAAGTTGCTGAACAGCGTCGCATATAGCTCTTGTCTCGCCTCGACACGGTGACATGCTCCCAGATTGTCCAGCTCATCTTGGACTCGTCCAAGACCCAGGGCGCTATGACTGGTCAGGAAGAACGCGACGTCA
>WJSG01009649.1:0-19282 GCA_016618145.1 Sanghuangporus lonicericola | reverse complement strand
AATCAATGCACCAGCAAGCCTTATTAACCCCACCTTCAGCTTCGTATCCTTCGTGAGTGCCATTGCGTCCGGTAAATTCAAAACTGACCACCCTGTCAAGTCACAGAATGTGAGTCTGAACTCTGAGCTTGCTCAGTTGGATGGGAAGGTACTGACAGGATGTAACAGGAGTGGAATGCTGCGCACGTGGACGGTATCCGATCTNGGAGTGGAATGCTGCGCACGTGGACGGTATCCGATCTGTTCATTTAGGAAGTCGGCCCCATGAACTTGGGCCACACGTCAGTGTGCGAGGCTTGCCCCAGGCTTGCCGCCTAAAGACATTCTGAAAATCAGATGTCTCGATCACAACAGTTCGATTCTTCCACCATGGTGCCGACATGCACAGATACAGCGCAAGGTAAGTGGTACGACTGCGGGTAGGCGGATCTATGTCGAGGTTACAACACAGGGAGAGCAACGGGCGTCTGATCCAGAGCGGCACTGTTTCCGAATTAGGCGATTGGTAAGCGGCGCGCAGCCTTTTCCCGGTCTCCTCAACCTCTCCACCGCCATTCCACACGACGTCGACGACTTCCGCCTCTTTCTCCTCATCCACTACCTCAACCTCCTCCTCTGAAACCGCCCTCTCTCCTCACGCATGTCAGCGACAGAGACGATGTCGGCGGTCCTCCCGCCACAAGTAACAGACGTCATTGATGTTGACGCTTACGAAGACGACGACGTAGTCTTCTCAGGGTTCACTCGGACGGGTCTCTATCCAGAGAGACAGCGAAATCTGGAGGAGGACGGCTTGGTTTACATGGGCTTCTCGCTCAGTTCGAGCAGTCGACCGGCCAGCAGGCGCTCGCACACCACTGCTAGCGCCCAGGCAGGTCCCTCCACGAGTACAAGGGCAGAAGAAGTCATTGTGCTCGACAGCGACGACGAAGATGTAGTAATGTCAAGCGCAGCTTCAGGTTCTTCTGGTGCGTCTCTTTGTCTTCGTCTTCTTTGTGGATGGCTTGACTAAGGTATCACAGGAGGCCGCTCGCGACTTATCTCACCACCACCACCCCCGCCCCTACGAGGCCATACTCCCGCTGTCCCCTCGTTACCGCGGCATCTCGTATCACAAGCGTCGTTTCCTGTGCGCCGTCGTCCTCTGGGTGCCCCTGCTGGTCCTCCACCACCCATCATTCGCCCCAGCGACCAACCCCTGCCATTTGAGTCCATGGCGTCCCTCCCACGCTTGCCGCCGCGCAACTCCTCAGTCCCCGCGCCGGCCGCTGCTCCGCGTTCGCACCATCAGCCTGCGATGGGTTTCGGTGGGGCGATACTTGCTCTCAATCGTCAAAGCCGTATTGCGGAGGCAAATCGGCAACAGCGGGGGGAACAGCCGCGCAACCACTTCAACATTCCATCTTTCGCTGAGATCTACAGGCGCATCTCGAGCTACCGGCAGAACTCCAACGCTCCAGAAGATACCGCTGGAGTGGGCGGTCTACGCAGGTGGCAGCGGTTCTGGCCGTTCACCAACGAGGACGCCCCTCAGGACGCTGGTCGCCATCTGTCACCCTTCCCCGACGAAGATCCTTATTTTCCTGACTTCGAGTTCCAGTACCCACGCATCAAAGTCCCCGAGAAGCCTGTGCACTACAGACCGTCTTACACCCATCCAGACAAAGTCGCGCCTGGTTTCACCTACGACTTCGCACCTGTAGATGGTCCCCCTTTGCGCGAAACTTCTCCAACGGATGCTGGTCCCAGCAGCGCCTCGAGCTCGTCATCCAGCGCAGCGGCCATTGAGACGACGCTGGTATGTGCTCGTTGTCTCGACCCTCTGGTGTTGGCCGCGCCGGAAGGTGCGCCTGAGGAGGTGCGCAAGCAATACAGGGTCTGGGCGCTGCGTTGTGGTCACATGCTGGACGGGAAGTGTATAGCGGACCTCATCACGCCGCCTCCGCCTGTCCCTGTGGAACCACCTGCTGAGGAGTACACGGACAAGGGCAAGGGCAAGGGCAAGGCACGCGCGGATCCTCAGGTCTTCACCGCGCAATCCTGCCAGCGCGAAGACGACCAATCCGCTGACCTTGCTGCGGCACCGTCGACGACAGACCGGAAGGGCAAGCGGAAGGCCGCGGAGCCTCTCGAACCTGACGAGCCTCCCAAACGCCCCGCGTTGACCGACGAGCCCGCCGAGGATAACTCGATACGGTCACGCCTCCGTTCGCGTGCTCGCGTTGCGGCCGACGTATCGCCCTCGCATGCAGGCGAGGGATCCTCCTCCGTGCAGGTGCCGGAGCCCCCATCGCGTCAGCGTGGCGGAAGGCGTCGAGGACGCGGGCCCCCAGGTATACCTGCTGCTGAGTTCGCGGCTGCGTATTCTGCGAAAGGCAAGGGTAAGGCGCGCGCGAGGGCTTCGGCGAAGCCTGTGGTTGAGGCAGAGCACGGGTGGAGGTGCCCTATCGCGGGATGCATGCGTTTGCACTACAGCGTGCTGGTCGAGGGCGAGTGGAGGAACGACGAAGGACGGGGTGCCATCGCGCTCTTTGTCTGAGCGACATGGATACACGGAGGCTTGGAGGTTTCAACGTCTCTTTCGGGATATGCGGCATTGTATCCAGGAGGGTGGGATCTCGACGTCCATGGACGGACAGTACGGTACGCATTTCACTGTTGTTTCAGTCGCATCTTGCATTGGCATCTGTTTGCCCTGGTTCGTCGCATCGGCAGGCTACAATACAATCATCTGTTTGCATCTCACCCTCGGGTCGGCGGTTCTTACGCTCAACTACGTGCGAGCGAGGAGCCCCCCAACTGCACGGTGGCAATTGCGCGTTACGTCCGAAGTGTAGATGAAGTACGTGCCGCTAGGATGACTCGGTCCAAGAGTCCAAGGGGACTTCTATCCAAGTTCCAGATGGCTTGTTCAAAGGAAGCAGGTGAGCGCTCTCCGCGCGGGTCATACCATTCCTTAAAGTGCTTGAACCCATCGCAGCAGGAACAGGTACGCTACGTCGTAGGAATAAGTACTGGCCCGAAGACACACCGGGAACGTGTTCTCCCTCACGGGCTGAGCACAGGGTGAGTCGAGCGAGGCGGAGTTCGTAGCTTCCGCCGGCCAGCTGTAATGGCTTTCTCTTCTACTCGCCGCCATGCGTGTAATATTAAATAAGTGGTACGTATTCGTTCCGTCACTGCCCCTCGCTGTGTCGGTGTTCGAACGTTCATAAAGGGGTGCAAGACGGGTTCCCATCCCGCACCTCCAGAGCAGCATTGTGGCTACTTCCGCCCACGTTCTTCTTCCATCCGTCTTACATGATGACAGGGGCCCCTGCTTTCTCTTCCTGGCAAGATCAGCAAGACCAAGGGATCTCTTACGTCGGTACCGTCATCCTTCGCAATAACACTTCCTGCATGGGCCGTCCGCCCTCTCATGGACTAGTCCGCCAAAGATGGTTCGGGATCCGGAGTCTCAAGCTCGGACGTGCCATGGAACGTCCATGCCATGGTTCAAACGTTCAAGCACCCTCTACATACAGTGTGGCTGCGTCGGTACCGGTGACTCCAGACGACGTCTCTCGCATCTCGCCTGCGCGCTCTTCGTCTTCGTCTTCGTCTTCCCGTTCTTGCGGAGTTTCAAGCTCGGACGTGTTATGGACGTCCCTGTTGTAGCCCAGGTCCCACCACATGGCTGCGTCGGCACCGGTGCTCCCAGACCGAGCACTTCGCCTGCACGTCCCTCGTCTTCCCGTCCCATCCCTGACGCGGACGCCTTCCCGTCACTCTGTCATGCTACAGCGTCCTTCCTTCCTTTCCCGCTCATTCTCTCGGCGGCGGTATCGCATGACCTCTTTGACGGTTTAGAATTGCGCGGGCTCTTGCAAGAGTTGTGGCCAGGAATGTACATTTCTGATATCCGCATGTGGCTCTTCGGATACCTCCATCTCCGTGTACTCGGTGTATGGTCGCCCCGTATCGGACTGAACCATGGGGCTCTGTTCCTGGAACGACCTCGGCCGAGGACGACGCGCTGGACCTCGTGTGGGTGTGTTCGTTGGGTTCGTTCGTCGGCGGAGCCATCTCAGGAGGATCTGATGTATGCGTGCCGTTCCCTAGCTTCGCGAGCATATGAATGCCATGTTTGATGGTGCGCAGATACAGCGTTACTTTCCAACGTCAACTCTGTACTGTATATACCGCATCGCTCGACGTAGAAATCAGGGATCGGCAGCGCCCGAGATCCCTGATTTTTTTTTTTTTTTTTTTTTTTTTTTTTGGTGGAGCGCGATAAGTGCCTTAAGCTGCAATAATCCCCATTAGGGCTTGTCATACAGCTAGTGGTCGACGACCGTCGACCTGGCGCGCTAAGCGTCGATCCCGAGGGTTCGAACCCCGGACTCGACACGCATACTATACTACTGGTCACCGCGAGGAAATGCTGTTACGCACTGAGTGTGGGGCTCAAGTCTTCGGCAGAATCCTCTGAGAGATACTGCGCAGGCCAGTTTCTCTCATCATCTACCACGCCTTATACCCACTAAAACCCCGCCGTCCACCACCCATTTGGGGGGTAGGTCGCCATTATTTGCTAGTATTGGCATCCAGATCCTCTCAACGTCTTGCGGCTTGAGCGCTTTCTTGCCTGGAGTCGCCAGCGCCGCCGTGCGTCGATCTAGGTCTAGCCTGGAGTTCATAGCAGCATAATATCGGTTTGTGATTTCCTCTACTGAGAAGTCTTTGCCTTCGTGCTGAATGACTCGTTCGCATCTTAGCTTCCAGATAAGGTGGATCGCTTCAGAGCACACTATGCACCAGAGGTGCTCGAGTGCTGGCTTCCTAATGCCGTTCGTGCCTCGGATAGCTACACAGGCTGCCCCGAAAGCAGAACCCCAGCTCGGGTTCTTCCATTCGATACCGGTAAGCGTCCATGTCTCCTTGAGGAGCGACCATATCAATTCCTGACCCTTCGCCTTGCATTCTAGGATAATGTGAGACATCGTCTCACACTCGCCGCAGGTTGCGCACGTCGCTCGTGCCCTTAATTCTTCCGCCATGTTGGGGCGTGCCCAGTGAGTACCAATCATATATCCGTCGTGAATGGCGAGCCACATGAATTGTGACACCGTTCTCGTGAGATGCTTGGATTGGAGTGATTTCCAGATGGTCGCCTCGCGCACTTGTATGCCGAAATCCGCCTGGAGGCCGCTCGTAATACGGTCCAAGTTCGCCTCCGTCCTCGGTCTCGGCAATACGCCAGAGTCTTTGCGTTGTCTTATGGCCCTATATGCGAGCTTCTGGGTCATGGCTTGAAGCTTCGCCCCAGTGAGTGCGAATTGCGGTGAGATCTCCAGGGGTAAGTTTCCTCCAGTTGGTATAGCCGCGCCTATCGCGGCCATTCTATCCGCGCCTTCGTTACGAGCATGTCCGTTGTGTCCTCTTATCCACTTGAACAGTGTGTTCGCCTTCCTTTCCCTCAGGTTCGCTACCGTCTTGCGTGTTAAGTCCGCATTCTGTTGCATGATGTACCCAGTGTCCTCATGCTTCTTCCTCCACTTGGTCAGCGCGTCCATCGTAGTTTGTGAGTCAGTTTCTTGTATCGTTCTGGTGCGCGAGCTTATTATGTCTGCAGCGATTAGCGTGGCTGCGACCTCTGCTGTTTGATTTGACTGGAGCATGGAGCTCGGGAGTCGGACGCTTCGGTTTAGATCGTGCCCCTCCTCGACGTATAGGCCAACACCGGCCGCGGCGTTTGCCTCTCCGTTGTTGAGGCATGATCCGTCCGTCGCGATGGTTACAGTCGTGCCGTCCTCCTCCGTTCCCATCTGTATTCCTTCGTTCGACACAGGCTCCGAGCTTGTGAAGATACGTAGAGCGTGTCCTGGGTCGCCGTGTACCGAGACACGTCTGTCGAATGGGACGAGGTCTGTCCTTGATGCTTCGCGGCTTATCTCCTCAAAGGCACCCCCCTCGTAGTCTTCTGGCTGACGGCATATCGGGTTCCATTTTGCAGGAAGCGTGTTCAAGAGGTCCTTGGCTCTCTTCGCGCACAGGTGAGGGTAGCCGCATTTGACCTCCTGCTTCAGGTGCTTACAGCCCGGGCACGCGCAGGATTTCTTCGGCCTATGCAGTGGGGTGTCTATTTCCGCCGCCAATTTCTCGAAATCTGCGACCGTCCTCGCGTTGTGGTTCATTAGAAGGCACGTGCGTATCTTCGAGGGCCTTGACAGGTTGCTGAGCCTTGTACGGTCCGCATTTGAGTGGTTCCACATTGGCATAGCACGTAGTATCGTCCTTGCGAAGGCTAGTCCTTCGAGACGGACTCCATATTTGCGCGCTACCCTCATCATCCCGTCCAGGGCTGGCGGGAGCCCTTTGGTTTTCGGCTTCCACTGCTGGAGGAAGGGGTTCACACGCAGATGCTTCTGGCGAGGCTTACAGTCCTCCGAGACGTGCGAAGCGAGGAGATCGTCTGCCAGGAATGCCCAGGTGGGTCTTTCCGGGCTCAAATCAAGGTATGATTTTAGCCACATAATGTCTATGGCCTCACTCCTTGCTTGAAGGTCTAGGATACCCAATCCTCCTCGCTCGACTGGCAGATACATATGTTTCAGCCCGACCGGTGAGTTTCTCCTATCGTTCCAGAGGATTCCTCGAATTATCTTGTCGAGCCTCTTCTCTATAGTCTTCGGCATGCGCTGAACCATCGTTAGGAATTGCGTTATTCCACCTATGATCATCTGAACGATATGCTTTTTCCCATAGATGGTAGCGTTGCCTTCCTTCCAGCGCGCAAGTACTTGCATTAGCGGCTGTCGGATAGCGACAATCTTGGTGAGTACTGTGGTCCATATTCCTACTTGGTCTGTACCGTTCCCGAAGAACGCTCCTAGGATACGGACCGGCTCGCCCTCCTGAGCCATGTGAATGTTTCTCGGGTAGTCTCGCCAAGCACCTGTCGTGCGGTACGTCGTTGCCATTTCTACTCGAAATTCTGGGCTACCTATCGGGATAATCTCGGTCTTACCGATGTTGAATCGGGCCTTTGCCGCCGAGCACCAGGTGTCCAGGATGCGCTGCAGCGTAGCGAAATCGTCTTGCGCCGAGAGGTAGACCGTCGTGTCATCAGCGAAGAGGACTGCCTTGAGCACCTCATCGCACTTCGGGATGTCGAAACCTCTGATGGCCGAGTTACGGATCATACACGATAAGGGCTCTATGGCTAAGTCGAAGAGGAGGCAGGAGAGGGGGTCTCCCTGTCTTACGCCTCGATGTATTCGGTACGCCTTGCTGAGGACACCGTTTATCATCACTGATGTTTCTGCGTGCTCGTACAGGGATTGGATCAGCTTGATCATCGTTTCAGGAAGTCCGAAAGTTCTAAGGACCCTCCACAAGTACCCGTGGTCGATCCTGTCGTACGCCTTTTCTTGGTCAAGGGCTACAATCGCTCCATCTTCGTTATTGACCTCCGCCCATGTCATCATCATACGCGCCAGTTGAGTATGGTTGTGTAGCTTCCTGCCAGGGACAAATCCCGCCTGGGCACGGTGAATCAGGCCCGGCGCAACATCGGCAAGTCGCACGGCTAGTGCCTTACTCAAAAGCTTGTAGTCGGTGTTCAGGACCGTTATGGGTCTGTAGTTTGCAACCTGGGTGCGCTCGCCCTTCTCTTTGTAAATGGGGGCCATCCAACCGTGCGCGAGTGACGTTCTGATACTGACCCCGTAGGTTCTCATATCCTCAAAGGCCGCAGCCAGCAGACGGACGATATCGAAATCAGGACGGCTAGGAAAGCGGGCGTCCTCGATATGCCTGGCATGCAGTGCTTTCCATACCTCGAATTGGATGCCGTCAAGCCCGGGGGCGGTTCCGTTCTTTGCAAAGCGTAATGATAGTACGCAGTCTTCGTACGATATGACACCTCCTAGTTCTGCTGCCTGCTCCTCAGACACTCTTGCTTCAATGCTTGCCAGGGCCTCCAAAGTGTCGTTCTCTCGGGCCTCAGCAGGTCTCATGTTCGGGTCGTCTCTCTGGATATTCATGTGATGCGTACGGGCCATACCCGCCATTCTCGCAGAGTCTGATTCGTAAATCTTTTCCCCCGCGACCCCGACTTGTCCAATCAGCTCAAAGGCTGGAATGACTTCGCGTGGCGCACATACTTTATGGAGCTTCGACCAATATTTTGTGGGCCGGTCTCCATATAGGCGGTGAGTTGCCCTCGAGTTTTGCAGCTGCTGCTTATACCGTCTTTGCTTCAGATCGCGCGTTTGCTTCGTTAGTGTCGCAATCGTGTCAACCGTCCCTCGTTCTGTGAGGTCTTTCGCTGCTTTGGCAGACTTGAGCGCACGCTCGCATTCCCGGATGTCCGCTAGCAGCTTGGGAATGACTTCTCGCTCGCGTTCTCGCGCGATCCGCATCAAATCGATTTTGAACTTATGTAGGACTATCTGGGGATTTTCCGCCTCCGTCCTACTGTTCAGAGCTTCAAGACGATCTAGCTCTCTTGTTGCCTCTAGCCCTCTCTCTTTGATCCTCTTCGTGAGGCACTTGTCTTTGAGCAGCCTCATTGGAAAGATCGGCCTGCCTGGACCCATTACCGGCGCGTTCTCTGCCGTGAGTTGAACAGAGATCAGACTGTGATCAGTTTTAACCCCCGCTTCACTGATTCTCCACTCTCTAGCGCAGTCGAAAGTCCCCGGTGAGACATACAAGCGATCTAGTCTGGAGAAAACAGCCTCGCGGCCTGAACCCCTGTGGAAAGAATATTCGCGCGTTGTCGGGTATGTCGCCCGCCAACCGTCCGCTACCATTAGTCCTAGGCTGATTTTCAGTTCATCTAGTGCTAGCACAGATTGGTCGGGAACCTCATTTATCGGCAGTCTGTCTATGATGTCCTCGACATTATTGAAATCGCCTCCCATCAAGTGAGGTTTCGGGAAATCCGGTCTCGCCTCATAGAAGGCTCGCACCTCTTCAAAGAAACGCTTCCGTTCCGCAGCGCCGTTCGAAGTTGGGGCGTATACACAAAGTATGTTCCGTCTGGCATTCCCGAGGCATGCTATGGAGACTTGGATGGCGCGACCTGGCACGATAACCTCGCATGACGCCTCGGATGTGTTTACAAATCTGGAGTTTAATACAATGGCCACCCCTTCTCTCTGAGTGGGCGCGGCCGGGTGAGCGGAGTGGAATATTTTCACTCGCTTCGCAAACATCTTATGGAGGCCGGCCTTACGTTCTTCTGTCAAGTGGGTTTCTTGTAGGAGGAGGATGCCTATACGGAGGTCAGCCATCATGCGGTACATTCTACCCCACTTATTGTCCTGATGGTCGCGTATTAGATTCCCGAACCCATTCATATTGAGGGATGCGACTGTGAGTGCAGTCTTACGGGCCATGTCTTCCTGGTGACGCGAGTTGCTCGAAGGAGTGGCGGCCTGCGGGCGTGAAGCATTAATGTCGCGCCGCCTGTCATCTAGTGCTCGTCCATTTATCTGTCGGTATCTACTGTCCCCGTCACTCGCAGCAGCAGGTGCCGTTGGTCGTGAAGGGGGCGTGCATCCGTTGCCAACAAGAGTCTCACCGGTTCCGAGTCCAGCACGCGTAGCCTCGGGGCCTCCTCTCCTGTTGGAAAGCTGAGAACCGTTGCCTAAAGGTACGACCGTATGTGTGTGTGTGATGTGTATTTGTGCAGCAGTTGCATTTGTCGGCCCGGGTACAACCATACCCCGGGCCCTAGGTGTTTTTCCCTGCACCTCGGTTGATGTGCGTGGTTAGCTCCTGACAATACGGCGGATGTCGCTCGCTTCGCACGCTTGTTGTAACGGGCATCGTACTTAAATAAGTCTCCGTTCTACTCGCCGGATTTCCTGCCGCCCAGAGGCTCAGTATATTTGGTCCAGCGAGTGGTCCTGCATTCCCTCTAGCTAGTGCGCCGCCGCGCCACTAGAGTTCCACCATTTCCGACTTAGACCAGAGTCGGGGTGACGTCGTTGAGCAATACCAGTTTCCCACCTCATTCGCGTGTGGATGAATGTATATCTAGGGCAAGAGTATCATCATCGTGTCTTACATGGGGATCGTGTCATAGAGAGAGCATGCATAGCAGCAGTCCGGTCATAGGGAGAAGAGAGGAATGAGTTCGTACGTGCGCGGTGACGCCATTATTCATCGTCTACCCTCTTTACGATAGTTGTCCCGGCCTTGCCTCGCAGGACCTGATCCATCTCTCCTGCCGCGCCTCGGCGGGCCTCGCCTTCCCTGGTCAAAGTCACGTTCTCTGCCATAGTCACGGCCTCGCTCTCCTCCACGCTCATGAGCAGGGATCTCCCAGTCGCTCTCGCCGTTTCTCGCGCGTGAAGGGCCAGCTTGAGAGGGGTCCGGGCCATAGAGGGGCTGGCTACGGTGGCGGCGCGGTTGCGAGTCAGACGACGTTTGCAGCGAGTCGTTCGGCTGCCGGGTCCGCCGTTCGCGTCCGTCCACTGAGTAGGATGCGCCTCCCGCAGCTTCTGGGCCATTCCAGCCAGGGATCTGTGTGAATGGACATAGGTGTGAGGGGTGGTCGACGCCGAGGCAGCCAGCGCATGCTGAGATACGTCGTACTCGCGCGATCGCGGTGTGATAGGAGCCAAAGGAGAGTTCGCGCAGCTCCTGTATCCATCGTCGCCAGACGCGGATGCTTTGGGTGGGGGAGCGAAGAAACACGTTCGCGACGACCGTCTCATTATCGAGCGTGAACACCGTAACCCGTAGTGTCATCATGATGCGCCGGAAAGCCACCTCCGTGGATATTGTGTTGAATTCCGGGTTGGCGCGGATCATTTGCTCGATCCGCTGCCTTACCTGGGGTCGTTCGAAGGTAGATCGGACTGCCGCTTCGATGTTTGCGACATTGTCTTCGAGAAATCCCTCGAGGGCCAGAAGCCACCTAGGGTTCTCAAGGGCGCGGCGGTGGGGGAAGAAGGTGATTGATCTGAATGACCAGACGCGCCGACGGAGGAGGCGTTCGACGCCGTCGCGCGTTAACCCGGTGATCGCCCATTCCACCGGGCCTCTACCACGATGGTGTAGTGCTTGGTCCGGAGCGATTACGAGGAAGGTCGTTTCCCCAGTGATCTGTGAGATGAATCTTCGTAGATCAGAGGCAGTCCGTTTATTAGTACCGTAGCTCTTCGTGAATCTCGGATTGAAAGTACTGAGAGTGATACTAGTGTCCGAGGCGTCCGCCCATACAGCCTGTATCCAGGTATCGGAGAGGCCTTGCAGATGCGCTTCTGGGTCGTGTCGGTGTACCTCCGGGTCTCCGGCATGTGGTATTGGGGTCGGGGTCTCCTCGTCGCCTTCCTGCCCAGCTCCCCTGCGCTTTACCGCCTCCGGCAAGTTGTCATCGTCCCCAACGTTGAAGACGTCCAGCTCGTTGACCCTGTGCAACGGCCGTCCCTGGCCCTCCATCGGGTAGTGCTCCGCGCGTTGATGATCGCGATCCAGCCGAGGTTGGTGTACGTCGTGTAGGGGCATCTGGTGCGTCGGCGCCCGGAATGCAGGAGGTACGTCTCGCCCCGCCGTTTCCGACGTTCGCGAGCTCCAGTCCACCGAGAACCTGCTTGCAGCATCGTCATGGAAAGAGAAGGGGGTCTCCGTTGAGAGACGGGGCCTCGATGTCCACTCGTCCTCCGGAATTCTGCTCCGCCAGGGGGTCGAGCTCATCGGGGGTAGCGCACTGCAGCTTCGCCGGAAAGATTCGCCAGGAAAGCGACCGCGTCTATCGCCAGCCTCCCTTGGGTGGCGACTGCCGTGGAGCTCCCCTTCTTCTGGGATGTCTTCTACGGTGGGGCTGCGGTAGTTGCTTGTTCTATCGTTCACATGGCTCGGGTCGGATAGGACCTCCCGTAGCCTCGTCCTCGTCTCTTGACTCGCGCTGGCCGTGTACTGCGCGCCGTCTGCAAAGGGGTCGACTCGCGGCATCTGTTGTTGAAGCAAGCTGGATTGTACTTCAGACTGACCACGCGCGACGTCCGCATCGCAGTCAACCTCCATTTGATGCTGCGAGACCGCGTCCGAGCCCCTTCGTGGGGTAGACGAGCGGGGCGACATTGCTCGGTGCGAGATCGGCCTCCGCGGTGTTTCAGTCAGCGTGAGGGTTGCATTGGACGGTGACGAGGGGACGCTCATACGGTGAGGGGTCGGGTACGAGCCCGACTCATTGAGTCGTTGGTAGAAACTCGTGGTGGCACTTCCGGCGCGAGTGAAGTCGTTATAGGGGGTCTGATTTGCCGAGGGGAACGTCTGGGGGAGCAAGGTCGGTGCGAAACCATCCCGCGTGAGCGCGTCCGAGGGAGGGTGGGCTGAGGGCGTCGCCCAGGGGTTCTCTTGTCCAGCGCGGAGGTCCGTTTTGAGCTGCCCCTCCATCATCTTAGCTCCAGCCTTCCCTCTCTTCCTGGCCGATTTCGAGGCCCTTTCTCCTGAGACCGGGGACGCGCCTCGCCTGCGCTTGCGCATCCTGCTTGCGACCGGCGGATGGGAGGTCGAGAGCAGCGTGGAGGGCGGATGGTTCTCGATCTCAGTCTGTCTGAGGTCCCGGTTGGTGGGATCAGCCTGCATAGCAGACGGCCATAGTACAGGCGACCGCTTCTCGTTGGCGCGTGGGGTGAGGATGCGAGGTGTCTGAAGAGCTGAGGGCATATTGGTCTCGGAGAGTGTCGGGGTGCGGATCAGTGCCCAGATGTCTTCGTACGTCTCGACTCCTTGACTCGCTACCGTCTCGCCCATGTGTTCGGAGCTGGGCAGCGCGTGCGCGTTCGACATGGCGATGGGGATGGGAGATGGAGAGGACGTGTATCGGATAGGGGAGCTAGATGGGAGCGACGAGATCGTCGTGCTAGTGTTCTCCTCCCTTCCGGGGGTCTGCTAACCAGTATTCGACACGCATCTCATGAGTAGGAGCGTGTTACATACCTCGCGTACGCTCTCCGACCAGCGGGCAATTTCCTGAGCTCCTTGGTGTCCTCCCGTGCCGTTGTCAGGCCCGAGCGGCCTTTGACCGAGCGTTGGAGTGCTGGGAGGCGAGCGGACAACAGCGGGGTTCGGGGGCCATACTACTGCGTTGACGCGAGCTGCCGGCATTGCTGCCACGCTAGCATAGCTGCTCGGAGACTTCGGAGCGTTGGGTGTCGGAGAGGCTGCATCCACCGTGGCCAGGGGTACCTCAGTGGCGATCGGCGTTTCCGGTACCAGGACTACCGGGGAGCCCGTGGGGCTCAGATGGGTGTCTTGGAGTTTCGGGCAGTACGCGTTGTCTTGGTTCTTTTTCTTGCCCATTGGAAACAGGGGGAGCGATTGAGTAAGGAGTAGTTGCTGGTATTGCTCGGGGGATGAGTGGTTGCTTGCAAGCTGGCGCGCACACCAGTATTTATGCTCTCTTCGTTCTCGTACTTGGTTGGGCCATAGCGTACTCGAGAGCGGGGAAGCAGGAGAGACGCGCAGTATTGGTTGCACACCCGACAGAGGGATGGGCTGCCGAGCAGTGGAGGAGGCTGGGAGGGTCGTGCTGTCGAGTTCCAAGAGAGCGGGACCAATCCGCGTCTCCTCATCTGTATCCACGTGTGTCCAAATCTCAGATTGTCTAGCATGAACCTTCGTGCGTATACGGTTTCCAACCAGAATCCTGCGAGTCTCATCCACGTGTGATCGTCTCATAGAGGCCGCGAGTGGTTGCGTTGTATCTAGGAACCCTGTCGTACATCGCATAGCAGTCATTTCGCGTCTCATGTCAATGTATGCAGGCGCAGTTGGTAGAGAGGACGGGTAGCGTCTTCGGAGACATGTTGCTGAGTTGTCAACGCACGGTCGTGGCATTCTATAGTCGGTCTGGTGTTTCTCTTTTGGACTGACATCGGCGCTGGTGGCGCCTAGTTTAGCCTCTACTGAGCCCAGGCGCGTGCCGGCATGGTGCACCTGAGACGATCGCTTCAGAAGTCTTGCTAGGACTAAAGATAGAGTGGCGTAAAGCTTCTTCCAGCCTTGCGTTAACCACCGGCACCACGAAAGTGGTCAACAGAGTTTGTTTCTCAGCACCGGCGTGCTGGACAGCAACGTTGGAGCTAGCAGACCGCTATGTTACATGCCGCGTTGTCTCTGCCGCAGCAGTCAGACCCAGGAGCATAGGATAGGATACGTAGTGGCATAGCATTCGAATAGCGTACGAGTTAGAGCCAGTCTAATATACATGACTGGCGGATGTCGTGTTGGGGTTCGCGTTGAAGGCATTCAGGGAGCGGTACTGCGCCCAGGTTATGCCGCGCGTGCTTGTGCTGCCGCCTGCAACTGCAGAGTTGGGCTCTTGGAACGCACGCTCCTGCGAGTTAACGTCGTCCGCCAGCCTGTCTCCTGCGTTGCGTGCCGCAATGACGGATAGCGGGGTCGCAGCTCGCAGCGTGGAGCTCTCGACGTCTTCGGATGCGCTGATATCCTGTACGCCATGCGTCCGTATAGTGGCTAGCATAGAAGATAGCAGCGACTTACCGGCGGCAGCTCTATGTTTAGCAGAAGAGCGGGGGACGGAAGTCGAAACTCGTCGTCTAGTTCCTGCAAGTCGAACGCCGCCGGCTCCAGGGACGGGGCCGTGGGGGAGGGGGGCGAGTCCGTCAGGTAGATCGGCATGTGCAGGTACTCGGTGAGCACAAGCACGTCCGCCGAGACGTTGATCTCCGGAAGTAGATGGGTGGCTGGCGTTGGGGTGGCCACCTCGCTTTCGTCCGCCAGTGGCAACGATAACGTCGAGGGTTTGGGCGTCGCATCGCCTTCCTCGACGCAGGTCGGAAGGGTACGGGAAGGAGGCCTCGGTGTCGTCTCCTCGTCGAGCGCGGATAGCTCTGCGTTAGCCTCTCCTTCATTCGCGTGGAGGACGTCGAGACGGAGGCTTCCGCACTCCATCGGGGAGAGGAGGGAGTCTTCAACAATCCGCGCATTACGCGCAGCATCGTCAGGACCGTTGCAGTCGGCCATGTCGTGCGTTGTGCGTCGTGGTATGGTGGCAGGGGCGAGCTGGGGCTTGCTCGGGGTGGATTCCGTCCTCTGCTTGACCCCCAGCGTAGCCTCCCGTCAGTTATGCTAAATTACTCACTCACATTCTATGCGCTGTCAGTGTGGTCGCGTCTAGGGACGCACAAGGCTGAAAGCGTTCGGTATCCGCCTTGAGCGGTCGTGGTATTGCTGAAACTGCTTGCCGCGTTCTTCTCGCGGTCGTGCCACGTTCTACTCAATAGGGTCGGAGTCACCGTGGCCGATCTCGAGGGGCTGTACACCGGGACCCGAGCCAGCGGAAATATTCGCTGACAAGTGCACCTCCTCGATTTGGCAGGTGAAGCCCACATGATCTCCACGTGGTGCCTCGTCTTCGTCTCCCAGTGCTCTTCTCGCCCTAAACAGTTCAGTGCCGTCCTGAGCTTCTCTCTCTTGTCGCCTTAGCTTTCTCGCACGTTTGCCTTGAAGCGTCAAGCTCTCTACTGGGTTTGGCCAGAGCATCCGCGCGTCCTCGTTCAAGCCCCGCTCGCGCCGAAACCAACGCTACCGGAAACGCGCCTTTGCCAGCGCAGCGAGGGTCCTCGGGTGCCGGAGAAGTCGGGCGATTGCATAGTGGAGGGGCTCGTGCGTGCTCTCATTTGTCTATCTCTCGTTGCACTTACTCCCGACTTGTAGGGTACTCATTCCGCTCCTCGTGCGCCGCTTGTCTTCGGACGGACTCATCAATGCTAGAACGGGAGCAGAGACGTACACAGCAACGTTCGCAGTAGCAACCGACGCACGTATCGCCAGGTACCTTGTATCTACGGTACGATATCGTGTCACTGATTAGCTGCTTGCTATGCTAGGGCAGCCTCAGCTTCGACAGCTTCCCTCCAGCTTACGAGGATCGGCGCCACCTTCTTCCTTCCCGGTTTGATGCCCGGCCGCTCGCTTACATCGTCCACCATAGGCTCCCACAAGAAACCCTCCCCGACTAGCCTCCGCCACGGAGTCCAGCACGTGAGTCCCTCGCATCTGGCATCCTCCGTGCGAGCTCTAACCACCGCGTAGGTGTTCAGGTCCGCCTCGTGCGCCTCCTGTTGGCCTACCGGGATCACGTCGGCGTCCAGTTGCACCGTCACGTCTGGGACGTATGGTAAGCGTAGCTTAACCGTTTCCACCGTGCTGAGCGCGCACTCATTCTTCACCTCCAGCACGACTTTTCTCCCTTTCCACCCAGCAACTCCAGTGATTCTACCGACGACGTGCGCGTCATAGGTGTCGTAGGCTTCGGGGTCGTCTTCTGGATCGACGTACCGCGCTGGCGACGTCGCCAGGATTCTGACCCGTGTCCCCACACTCAGCGGAAGCTCGGGCGGGATAGAGGTGGAGTAGGTGTGTTTCTTTTTTGCGAGCGGATGAGTGGGGAGCGTGTTTCCTCCTGCGCCTCCTGCCCATCTGGCGTAGACCAAGACAGGGTCGTTGGCGTGCACCCGTCTGCGGCCTCTATCTCCAGCAGCGGTGTTCGGGCGTGATTTGAGTAGAACGAGGTTGTTGGGTTGGGGAGGAAGTGAGCAGCGAGGCTCCCGGACTTGGAGCGGTACCTCCATCGCTGGGAGTGGGCACTTCTGGCGGGGGGGAGGGACGTATCCTTGGCCGATCGGTCCCCAGTCTTATAGCTTTATAGCCTATAGCCAGTTATGCTGATTGAGTTTCAGGGGTTCGCCTGTGTGGCGTCGGTCGCGTCCGTGACTGCTTCAAATGGCGTTTTGTCATCCACTCGCAGGACACGCGTTTATTTCTCAGAGAGTGCCATATTTGGCGGTATCCTCCTCCAGCGGAGAGACCAGATAACGATCTCTTTCCGCCCACGCGAGTCTTAGTCATACAGATGGAGCAAGAGAGTACAGGCGATAGCAACATATCAGATTTGCGGGCCTCTTTGTCATGAAGCCACGACGACAGAGCCATTCACCACTCATCCTCAATCCTTGCGACCGCCACAGTTACATGGAGTACGGGTCCTGGCCTCTCTCCGACGACTCCACTCGATCCATACAAGCATGGTCCTCTGCGGTTTCCGCTCTGATCGCTGAGCCTCGGGCGGGAGTCGTGGAGACCTCGTCAGAGTCGATCGTTACCGACCATGTCAGAGAGGACGCGGACGCGGACGGCGTGGTAGGGGACGATGGCGGCGGCGTTGGTGGGAGGAATCGCGGGATAGGGGTGGTGCACTTGCAGCTCCTCCTCCACGTACTGGTGAGACTTGGTATGAGCTTCTTCATCGACCATCCCGCCTCCACCAGCCTCTTATTTGCTAACAGCAAATGCCTTTCGCCTCTCAGGTCTTCTTCGTCCCAGACGGCCCGTTTCAGGACCATCTCGACTTCCTCTCCTTCCTCTACTCTGGTGCGTTCAACTACGAACCAGCCCAGGTGAGTGTACGATCGATATTCGCGTGTGTATAGACGGAGGTTGGTCCCCTTGCTGATCAGGGTTGCAGGAGGCTCGATCAACATGAGCGTGTCGGGGTTTTCTCCTACTCCTCTTGCTACATGTCGGACTACCGCCACGTAGAAGCCCAAAGTTGGTTTCTTCATAGGTCAGATTGCTGAAAGGGCGCGGAGCGAAGATGTGGCTAGTGTGAGGGGTGCGAGGGGATCAACTGACGTGGCAGCCAGTCTTAGGCCTTGGCTTTAGGGAGTTTACGGGCCGTGCGAGCCGAAACTATTGAGCGAAAATAAATTGGGGGAGTGCATGGAGGCGAGAAGTAGCCTCTTGCTCTCCTCTTTTAGATGGAGATCTATGAGGGCACAAACGTACAATAAGAGACGCGGCGGTCGAGACCCAAGTGGAGGGTTCGTGAGCGGGTCTATGTTCCAAAATCAGCTTGCCTGCTGTCGCACATGCGCGTCGCTAAGAACGTTTGCTGGGGATGGTGCAGAAACCTGGGCGTGCCCGCTACCAGCTACGTTGAAACGCATGCACTCCTACCCTCCCGTAGACAGGGGTCGACAGGCTGTTTCGTCGGTAGGTCGTCGGGGTCTTAGATGCCATATTCTCTTGCAGTTACAGGGGTGAGCCTCTTGCGGAGCAGCAGCAGCCATGCCGCAGCTCGAGAGACCTCACATTGCGTATATTGCATCGCGGGTTACAAAAGTGCCAAGCAGTGGGTCGAACCCTCGAGTACGGGATTTCATCAGATATTCCCATCAGCAGGCGCCCATAGCGTCAGCTTGCTTTGTCAGGTTCGACTTGATCGGAGCGCGGCCTCACGAGGAGGTATCACTATGCCCTCTTGCTCCAATTGGACTCTTATGGTCGCAGACAAACGTAGGCGTGGCGTCACAACCTTGGCCCAGAAGGTCGTGTGTCCGGGAGAGAGACTCGATTGAGTGTCACTCAGACAGCAGCGTAAGAGCTGGGGTCCACCTCGTGGTTTTGAGGCCTAGTCTGCACTCTTGCAGCTAGAGTAACGCAGACAGCGCGCGGTATGGCAGCCTAATGCATGCTTCGAGACCGTTAAGACTGCCGTATGGCAGCGTGGACGGAGTCCAGACCTTAAAGGCCAGGTGCAGAGCACACAACTTCGTGCTGGTACGCATCTAAGTCTTGTCTCGTGTCTCCTTTGTGCTCTCTCTACCTTACTACCGCTACAGGCTTTCGAGCAATCTAGCTATCGAGATGGAGGCACGGATTATCTGCTCCAAGGAGCCAGGGACCGTCATCTGAGTGTATAATATCCACACGTTCTGGCCGCTCCGAGTGCCAGAGACCGTGGGAAAAGACCAGATGCTGGTGGTCATGGGAAGAGGAGCGTCCCCGAGATCCCTGATTTATCTCGAGCTACGATGCTTGTCGTGCACCCTATGACATCACTACCTCCTCCGCCTGAGGACTGCCCTACATAAGGCGGAGTCTCGACGAACGGGATGGCATTCGATCTTCCCTTCCTGCCACCATGCTTATATGTTCCATCCCGCGTCAAGCTACAAGGCCTCACCTCGCAGCCTGGAGAAGCTTCTGTGCTGGACGAATAGGAAGGAAGTTCACTGGCCAACTTGAATTGCGCATACAGTGACTTTGCGATTTGATACATCGTTCAGCCGATCATCATCCTACGTGACCAGGCGGTGGCAGGTCCCCGGTGGCGCAATTTACCATTTCTAGATGGGCACTGCCACGCGGGGATGAGCGAGGCTCGTGATGCCGGCGGTAGGACCGGGGTGAGTTCGCTGGCTGAGTGCATGAAGTCGTACTTCCGCTCTCGCTGCGTGGACGGCTCGTGGCC
>WJSG01009644.1:0-15873 GCA_016618145.1 Sanghuangporus lonicericola | reverse complement strand
TCCAGAAGCTCCTGTACCACCAGGTTGACGTCGGTCAGGACGGTCGTCGCAGCCTTCGTGCTCCCGCATTCCTCATCTCGCAGAGCGACAAAGTTTACCGCGGTGATGTCTTCACCCCCGGAAGTGAGGCGGAGCGACGTATATCGTTCTTCGCCCAGTCGTTGACGACCGCCGTCCCGGAGCCCCTTCCCGTTGACGCGATGCCCACGTTCACGGTCTTCACGTCTCACTACAGCGAGAAGATCCTTCTTTCGCTGAGGGAGATCATTCGCGAGGAGGACCAGAACACTCGTGTCACGCTCCTGGAGTATCTCAAGCGGCTGCACCCGGTCGAGTGGGACAACTTCGTGAAGGACACCAAGATCCTCGCGGAGGAGTCGCAGATGCACAACGGCTCGAACCCCTTCGAGATGGACGAGAAAGGCCAGTCCAAGGCGGACGATCTCCCCTTCTACTGCATCGGCTTCAAGTCCGCGGCCCCCGAGTTCACGCTCCGTACACGTATCTGGGCATCGCTTCGCGCGCAGACCCTCTACCGCACTGTGTCCGGTATGATGAACTACGCGAAAGCCATCAAGCTCCTGTATCGTGTCGAGAACCCCGAGGTCGTCCAGCTCTTCGGCGGCAACACGGACAAGCTTGAGGGCGAGCTCGAGCGCATGGCCCGCCGGAAGTTCAAGTTTGTCGTCTCGATGCAGCGGTATTCAAGGTTCAACCACGAGGAGCAGGAGAACACAGAGTTCCTTCTGCGTGCGTACCCGGACCTCCAGATCGCGTACCTCGAGGAGGAGCCTCCACGGAAGGAGGGCGGCGACCCGCGCCTGTTCTCCGCTCTCATTGACGGCCACTCCGAGTTCATCCCCGACACCGGTCGTCGCCGCCCCAAGTTCCGCATCGAGCTGCCTGGTAACCCCATTCTCGGCGACGGCAAGTCCGACAACCAGAACCACGCGATCATCTTCTACCGCGGCGAGTACCTGCAGCTTATCGACGCGAACCAGGACAACTACCTCGAGGAGTGTCTCAAGATCCGGAACGTCCTCGCCGAGTTCGAGGAGTACAACGTCTCGAGCCAGAGCCCGTACGCGCAGTGGGGCCACAAGGACTTCAAGAAGTCGCCCATCGCGATCGTCGGCGCTCGCGAGTACATCTTCTCGGAGAACATCGGTATCCTCGGTGACCTCGCGGCTGGGAAGGAGCAGACGTTCGGTACGCTGGCGGCGCGTTCGCTCGCGTGGATCGGTGGAAAGCTGCACTACGGCCACCCGGATTTCCTCAACGCGCTGTTCATGACGACGCGTGGCGGTGTCTCGAAGGCACAGAAGGGTCTGCACCTGAACGGGGATGTCTATGCCGGTATGAATGCGTTCGGTCGCGGGGGCCGCATCAAGCACACGGAGTACTACCAGTGCGGCAAGGGTCGCGATATAGGCTTTGGCACGATCCTGAACTTCGAGACGAAGATCGCCTCGGGTATGGGTGAGCAGATGCTCAGTCGGGAGTACTACTATCTCGGCACGCAGCTGCCCATCGACCGGTTCTTGACGTTCTACTACGGCCACCCCGGTTTCCACGTCAACAACATATTCGTCATTCTTTCAATGCAGATCTGCATATTCATGGGTACATTTCGCATTCGCTGGTGGCTCACGTCATGCAACTGACGCGTTCTTGCAGTGGTGTTCATGGGTACGCTCAATGGCCAACTGCAGGTCTGCAAGTATTCGCCGTCCGGTCAGCTCCTCAGTCCCACCGGGTGCTATGACCTCACACCCGCGTTCCAATGGATCGACCACTGTATCATTAGTATATTCCTGGTGTTCATGATCGCGTACCTTCCTCTCTTCCTCCAGGGTATATTGTCGTTGCCCTTCTATCTTCGGGCGAATACTCACGTATGCATGCAGAGCTCGTTGAGCGTGGTACGGTCAAGGCCGTTGTCCGTCTCGCGAAGCACTTCGGTTCATTGTCGCCCGCGTTCGAGGTCTTCTCTATCCAGATTTCGTCGCACTCGATCATCACCAACTTGACATTTGGTGGTGCGCGGTACATCGCGACTGGCCGTGGCTTCGCGACGACGCGTATCTCGTTCGCCATCCTCTACTCCCGGTTCGCGGGCCCGAGTATCTACCTCGGCATGCGCACGCTCATCATGCTGCTCTACGTTACGCTCACCATCTGGACTGGGTGGATAACATACTTGTGGGCCTTCATCCTGGCCATGTGCGTCTCGCCCTTCCTGTTCAACCCGCATCAGTTCTCGGCGGCGGATTTCTTCATCGACTACCGGTACGTGCGATTGTGTGCTGGTTTCGCGTTCTTCGCTGACCTCCTGTGAACAGCGAGTTCTTGAGGTGGATGAACCGTGGCAATTCTCGTGCGCACGCAAACTCGTGGATCGGCTACTGCCGTCTCTCGCGCACGATGATCACTGGGTACAAGAAGAAGCGTCTGGGCCATCCGTCGGAGCGGCTGTCTGCAGACGTCCCCCGCGCGAAGTGGCGGGCGGTCATCTTTTCGGAGGTTGTCTTCCCCGTCGTGATGGCCACCCTCTTCGTCATCGCGTACATGTTCGTGAAGGCGTTCCCTGACAAGGACGGCAAGGAGTCTCCGAGCCCGCTCATCCGTATTGCCATCATCTCCCTCGGCCCCGTTGCGTGGAACGCGGCGATCCTGCTCGTGCTGTTCATGATTTCGCTGTTATTGGGACCGATATTGGATACGCCGTTCCCCAAGTTCGGTTCGGTCATAGCGTTCATCGGCCACTCGCTCGGTGTTGTCGGCATGATTGCGTTCTTTGAGTTCTTCGTAAGTGTCTCGGTCTGCCGCTCGCGTATTCGCCTTCTGACTTTTGTGTCTCGCAGTGGTTCTTGGAACTCTGGAACGTCGCGCACGCTGTCCTTGGTCTCATCGCCATCATATTCATCCAGCGCGCGNCGTCGCGCACGCTGTCCTTGGTCTCATCGCCATCATATTCATCCAGCGCGCGCTGCACAAGGTCCTCATCTCGGTGTTCCTCTCGCGTGAGTTCAAGCACGACGAGACCAACCGGGCGTGGTGGACGGGTAGGTGGTACGGCCGCGGTCTTGGCGCGCATGCCATGTCCCAGCCGGCGCGTGAGTTCATCGTGAAGATCATTGAGCTGTCGCTCTGGAGCTCCGACTTCCTCATTGGCCATCTCCTCCTATTCACCTTGACACCGCCAATTTTGATACCTTACATCGACCGTCTCCACTCGATCTTGCTCTGTAAGTCTCCTGCGATTGTGGTCGTACATCTCGAAGCATATGACTGACGTGACTTTACAGTCTGGTTGCGGCCCTCGAAACAGTTCCGCGCGCCGCTGTACTCGATCAAGCAGAAGCGGCAACGTCGGTGGATCATTATCAAGTACGGCTTCGTCTACGTTCTTGCATTCGCCACCTTCATCGCGTTGATCGCCGTACGTGAGTACTATCTGCTTTTCGTGTCGTCTTGCGCCTGTTGACCATATCGTGCGCTGCAGCAGTAATATTCCCCGACCAACTCATGTTCAACTGTAGCATTTGTCAAGGCATATGATGGACCATAAGTACTTACTTCTTGTCATTGACATCATACTCCCACCGTCCCGCTGTTATATCAACCACCAGAGTGTATGCTCTCGTCGCTCCGTTGGCCACCTAGCCGGACTTTACATAGCGATGGTCAACCCATGTAGATGGTCACTCGTCGCACCTCAGCATCCCCACTCTCTCGAGCCACTGACACATTCGTCTGCTGTCCCACGTGCATGCTGAGATGACAACGAAAGCTTTGATGTTTACATTGTATTGTAGTCCCGTACGCAGTGGACAGACAGACCGCAGGTTCTGACACGGAGTTTGAACCGAGCATACATCCCGTCGCTCTGGGCCGTCCTTTCTGCACGTCGATAGGCCCGTCAAAGTATGCCTAGGGGAGACAACGTCGCTCGGTTTCGCGCGTATCAACTCATACGGTGCGCATCTCCTGCGCATGATTGCCCAGTGTGATTGCACCCCGCAGGCAGGACGAACTGCTGCAAAGCAGTACGCTCGCACTCAAGACACTACTGCGGTAGTTCACATCTCCCGCAGCGATCGGCACTCCGGGGGGCAAGCGCCAGGACGCAGTACCACGCAGCGTTGCGCAGCGAATGGAGAGGTGTCTACACCGACTCGGCGTGAGTAGCAACGCATGGGCAACGTCGCGCGCACGCAGTTGCAGGCCACGCGCCGCTCTGTCCGTGCCCAAGCTCGTGCACATACTCCATCACAGCAGCAGGAATTTGCAGGGGATATGATGGAGTTCGCAGCGTACGCGCCCGAGGCGGGGCTTCGGGCGACGTGATTGAACGACTGGGTGTCGCGTCCGCCGCCACTGACGGGCATGCGCTGCTTCAAGCTTGGTCGGATCCCTCAGCCCCAACCCAGCACGTTATAAAGCCTGGACGGTGTGAGCTACTCTGCATCAACATTCACTTCAACTTCACTTCCCTTCTTCCTTCAGCCTCTACGACCAGGAGTCGCTTTAACTTCCGTCTAACCTCACATTCCTTGAATTCTCTCGACCACTGAATACTATGGTTCGCCTTAACTCGACGGCTGGCTTCTTCGCCCTCACCGCGTTCATGTTCGCACACGCTGGTGAGTCCTCACTGAGCCCTTGTCGGCGGTCGTCGCAGTCTACAACTGCTAAACTCCCGACTGCCTTCTCGTCCAGCTCCCACCACCCCGGCTCGTCGGCAGCTTGGCAACCTCCAATGCAACATCAACCGCGGCGAGATCGTCTTCCACGTCGCCCAGCTCGCGTCGACGGTCTCCTCCTTGGGCAACGCCACCGGCCTCGTCGCCACGTATGTATTCCTCCAGCTTGCATGCACGGGAACAGCCTCTGAATGACCCCTCCCCGCCACAGGAACAACTCCACGGACGACGACGTCGCGGCGCTGCAGTCCGGGGCTGTCGGCGCGGGAGGCGCGATCAAGCAGATCCTCTCCGCCCTCATCACCGGCGACGACGCCGACCCTGACCTGCGCAACCAGGTCGGGGGGAACCTCACCACGGTCTTGCTCGCCCTGACCGATCTTAACTCGTGAGTGGGCCCGTAGTGCGGACTCGGACGAGAACGCGAGACTCATGATTGTGACTGCAGAACGGACCCGACTGCCTCGGCCCTGTTGGCGCAAGCCAACCAGCAGCTTACGAACAGCGTCCTTGCGGCCAACGGAGTCGTCAACAACTGCAAGTGATGAGGGTGTCCCCAGGGACCTACGCGCATGACGAGGTGGTCTCCTCGGCATCGTCATGTACTCGTACTTTAGGGCAGTGGCATATGAGATACGCGGCAGGTCCGTTAGCGTTCTACTATGAGATGGCACCAGGAGGGAGACGGAGAAAGATACTGAGTATCTCAGTTGGTCGCTACCTGCAGGAGTTTGAGACGATCGGTTGGGAAAAGACAAACGCCCCCCTTCCAGATATATAGACCACCGCGGGGTCAAAAATGCGTTCGTCACCACCGTGCTCGAGCTCAACGCGGGGCGGAGACGGCCCCAGCAGAGGGACTCGCATCTCACAGCTCCATGGGCTAAGGTACCGGTTGAAAGCCCCGTCCCCCCTGCGACGGAGTGTGACCGCACACCGTGTCCCATCCTGACCCATCGCACACTCAGGCCCGTAGACACGACCGACAAGCACGCCCATAATTCGCTCAGCCTGCGAACATCGAGATCATCAAAGACGTAAATTCATGCGACATCCATACAACTCTGCAGATCCACAAGCGCGCACGCCAACCCGAAGGACCCCTCGCGGATCAGTTGATGTCCGAATACGTCCACTCGGTGTACGCCAGCCCCGCTTGCGCGCCTGAGATGTCGTACACCATGTAGAACCTCTCGAGGAACGCCATGCCGTTGATGAAGTCCATGCCGCTGCCCGCCATGGTTCCGAGGTCGTTCACGATGAGGTAAATCTTGTCCCGGGCGCCGCCCATCGCTTCATTTAGCTGTGGTGGCGACGGAAGCACAAAAAGAAGATCAGAGAAGTCGAATACCGGGCGGGACGAGGTGTAGAGGGAGACGTACCGCTCGGGGCCAGATCTGCGCATTCGGGGTAAGCTCGTACTTGACCTGTGGGACGAGTGCGCAGATAAGCTTCCACGGGAATCTCAGACAGTGCATGTGAGTGTCACTCACGCCGCCAATAATGAAGACGAGAGTTTGAAGATCCGCGTACTGGTCCGGGGTGATGCATAGGAGGCCGACAGTGTCGTCTGGTACGCCGCCCGTGTACGCTTGGTAACGTTTGAATGCGTCTGTCCAACCGTGACATGACGAAGACGGCGATGTAATGAGTGTTGGATTCATGTACGGTGCATGTGTCGAGGGACGTACCGGATTCAAGAAGGATCAGAGTTGTACCAGTGTCAAGGATGCCAGCTGAAGAGGGGAGAACAACGTTGGACGGTTTGCCATAGACGACCGTCTGTTCCACTCCGACGAAGGCGGCCGCTGGTTTGGTGGTCGTGATTGGCCTGCAGGATCGATGGATTTCATATATGCGTGCATACAAACAATGTTTGAGACTCACGTATAGCGCAATGAACCCTTGAACTTGGTCTCGTCGATACCGCCGAACGTCAGCTCTCCATCCTTGCTGCCGATGTCGTCATTTGGCTGGAAGGAGATACCAATTTCATGGTTGTCGAGACGTCCTGAGTACCAAGCCGTGTCGGTGACAGTGTTGACGCACTCGGTGCCATTCGGGAAGAAGGAACCTAAGTATGTAGTTCACTATGAGCTCAGCTGAGAGACGATCTGGATGCGCAGCCTACCACAAGTGAGGGGACTGGGTCCGATCCTGAAATAATACTGAGTGCGGCGCTCGCAGTCATTGTCACCTAGGTACTCACCCGAGGATACCGTCTATTCCAGCCATCCCCCTTGCAACCACGGCGACACCGATAGACTGATCGGGCAAAACCAACCCCTTCGCTAGGGTAATAGTGTCGAGGACCTCGTATCCTAGATGCGCGGGATGGGTGCGATCCAAGTTCATGCAGCGGAGAGAGCTCACCGAACACGGAGCCGCTGCCGTATTGTATGTCCTAGCTCCACAGCGTCAGCATCTCTCGTCTTGACAGGAACGCGGGATGACTCACGAAACCTTCACCGGTGGGTCGCGAGGACTTCGTAGGGACGTAGGGGTTGCTGGGGTCAGCTCCTACCCAGGTGTTTGAGCTTCCGGTATCCACCAAGAGGTTGACTATGGTCAGAGGGGCCATTCAATGCGAGGAAAGAGGAGAGGAAGGAGGATATTCACACTCTTGAGCAGCGTCTGGGTCTCCGATGAAAACCTAACGATCGACCTAGTATCATATGGGGGAACGACTTTGGAGAGCTTACCGTCACGACATAGCTAACTGCTTGCGAAGTGGCGTAGTCGTCGATGACACCTGCATCCGCCGCGGATGCGGGTTTCGCGTCTGTCTGTCCTCGTTGCCGCATTGCCTTCGCGCGCGCCTGGTCGAACTTGAGCACGTTCGAGGACCCAGTGGAGTTAAAACGACGAGCGAGGTTGAGGGTATTTAAAGACGGCGAGTCTGACAACAAGGAGTTCTGGACGACATTTGTGTTTGCGAGACCTGGTTCGAGAGGACCGAACACTGGCAGAGGGGATGCAGAGGCCAAAAGAGTGTAACCGAGATAAAGAGTGACTAGGCTGAGAACAGACATGGCGGGCATAAGAAAGGGGTGTCGTCGCGGGAGGAGGGAGGGGGATGCGAGAAGCGCGGTCGACGCGAGAGCCTCTTATATACCGGCTGGGGCTACTTACTCGGTTCGCGGCCGAATGTGTCCACCGCTGCCGTTCGCGGCTTCCGATAACCGTTGTGTTGCGATTCATAGTGCAGAGCCGTTCATCGCAACGGCGGTCAGTGGAGATTTCATCTGGCGTTGGCCCAGGTGAAGTCGGGGACCAAGTTCAAGCGTCCGGGGCGCAGTCGAAGGCCAAACGCGTAGCGTCACATGTGACGCGACGCGTCAGCCGCCACCCGTGACGCGAACGCGTTCTCTCCGACCTCTTTCTTTCTAGCTCTTATATCCCGCTCGTACGCAGTACAGCAGTACAGGTGCGGCTTGTACTCTATTCCATTCTCTAAATACGGTGGCGAGCGATCACTCTCAGCCAACAGCGTGGGCATCAAGTAAGTACGGCGCCGCCCATGAGCTCGACGCGTCCACGACTCCTGCATGGTCATCAACTCATATCCAACCCCGGGTACTCCGTACGAACTCGAATAGGGCCATACAAAGCCCTCAAATTTTTCGCATTCTGAGTCGACTCCTCAGTCAACCGAAGCCGTGCCCCTGCCTGAGACGTCCTCGGGGCCCGCCCTGAGGCCCAGTGAAAGCCTACAAGATTGAATTTGTGCGGGAGCCTGTCCGGTCGTGGATCTCATGTACTGGTCGTGTAGGAACATGTAATTGGTGTGGCCAGGAGGGATTTTCGATCGTGTGACCCCAGATTCTTGCTCCCATTTGTTGTGTCTCGCGTCGCATGTGTGCCAAACCGACTCCACGTACGTGTACGTACGCTCACACTTTGGCCTAGCGTAGGTTTCTTGCACGTAGTGCTGCGTGCACGCTTTGCTTGTCGCGTTGCGCACTTGCACGCGCGCCTGCACGACTTCTCGTCGCGCACTCTCGCGCGCGGTATCTCTCCTCTTGCCACCACATCGCTCCTCACTGCACTCGCGCTCTGCCGTCTTTTGATTCCTCTGACATGCCACCTACTCGCAAGACACCCTCAGCCAACCCGCCGCAGCGCGGCCAAGCGCCGTACAAGATGGCTTCTGCCCGCAAGACATCCTCGCGGGCAAGCCCTTCTCCTGCTGATCTCACGCAGGAAGGCGGCGATGCAGCGTCGGGGGCGGGCCCGGGAAGGTGAATATGGCACGTTGATGTTTACAGAGCTGCGATGTTCTGACATCGGAGGCTTAGACCCGCACACGTTCACGCCACGACTAGGGTGTAGGAACGGATACGTTAAACATTGGGGACTCTACCCTCAGGTACGTGTGTAGACACCGCGCGTCGTGTCAGGCTGGTTGATCTGCTTTCCTCAGCTGAGTGCGACGAGGACACGATCACTGAGGTGCCCACCATTCCGATACAAACGCGCAAGGTGCGCTATCACGTTTATTTACAGCTCGACACGACCCAATTCATCTACGACGACTAACGGAGTCGGATCCTTCGCGTATCTTCTCATGATCATCAACATGTCCAGAATCGACAGCCAGAACCAAGGTGCGGATCTCTGCCTCAAGAGCTCCCATCCAGCAGCGTTGATATCGAACCTCAGGCCTCATGTCAGCCTTACCGGGGTCGTAATCTCTACGGTCGCACTGACGAAATGCCAGTGCCCTCGCGTGCGAGTCGTCTCCATCGCATCTGGGGCCCCAAGGCGTGCGCTGCCAGACGCGACGAACTTGCAATGGAGCGCGCCCTCCACCGGTGTCGTCTCGGACACGATGTGCACAACCCCGACGCCTTCCTCTCGCATCGACTCGGGGAGCGTAGGCTGCTTCATCAGGAACCCATTGCACCGGAGCGCACCCCTCGGCGGGAGGTTCCGGTACGCATGTGGAGAGAGGACAAGGTTGAACACGCGGGATGCGCATCCTGCTCTCGTGCACTTGAAGGGCCGCTCATCCGTCGGCTCAGCCGCGCGCTCCTCAACGATCGTCGCAATGACCCCACAGTCCCCTCCAAGCACGACCTCCGGAAAGCGGACGACCGTGAAGTCCCCGAACAGCCCGTCATCCGTGCACGTCGCCACCAGCGAATCGTCCTGGTCGCCCGGCCAGAGCACGTCGCTCAGGCTCAACGGTGCCCATGTGAAGTTTGGTATAGACAGCCTGTCGCAGAGCCATCCGAACACGGCCAGTTGCCTGGGAAGGCGGCCAACGCGCATGAGCAGAGCCTTCATCCTCTCCTGTTGCCCCTCGACCTTCACCAGCATCCCAGCATCCACGCCCAGGAGGCCCGCCACCGCCAACGTCTCGTCCTCCGGATGGCTCGTCGTGCGGTACCTGAGCAGCGCGATGAGGTCGTTCACGTCGCACCGCACCGCCTTCGACGCGAGCGACCGCGGTTGGTACGTCAAAGCCGAGTCGTCCTTGTGGCAGTACTGCAGCAGAGGTATCATGCTGCCCGCAGCGTAGTACGACGCCCCGTCAAAGTACGTGCAGTCGATGAGCCCGTCCGCGACCTCGAAGAAGAGCTCGCGTGCGAGGATGCCCTCCTGCAGCGTCCAGATGCGCTGCATCCACCCGGACGTCGCGATGCGCAGCAGGTACTCTTCCCTGGACGACGCGAGCGAGCACTGGCTCTGGATCCCAGCGTCGATCACCAGGACCTTCTCTGCGTCGGCATAGATCGCCGCCATCAGCCCAATCGCTCTCCGTCGCAGCGGCCTGTCCCCGGGAACACAGAGGCCGTCCTGCCAGAATGCACCTCCCTGAACCAGCTTCCCAGCAAGCTTCGCCAGCCGCTCGACTTGGCACCGCGGCAGGCCCTCCTCCGTGGTGCTCCCAAGGCCGTCCGCCCACACATGCGAGACGGCGACATATGATCCTTCTGATGCGCTGCGGACCACGAGCACGCCGCCGTCGAGGACAACGACCGGCACCTCTCCCTTCTCCAGCAGCCGGCGCACGTCGTCCATCGGGGCTGAAAGGAAGCCGCACGCGCATCCGGGCGTAGTATGCCGCGGCACGTAATTCTCCGTATCGATCCTGTCCGCTTTCACGCTCGTCGGCGCGCACGAAACCGCATACGCCGCGAACGGGACCCCGCCCGCCAGCAGACGCTCCATCTCGAGCGCGCTGCGGCTCCGCGTCCCCCACCGGTGCACGAGCATGCCGCGCAGGATCTGCGTCACCTCCCCATATAGCCGCGTGCGCTCCTCGAGGGCTTTGAACGCCCTGTCCGCGGGGTCGGCGCCCCAGATCGCGCGCGCGCACCGCGAGAGTGAGACGAGGAACGTTGTGAGCGTGCACACGAAGAGCGCGTCGTGCCCGTCGAGCAACGAGCCGCTCATGGAGTAGATCGCGTCGTCGAGCGCGGAGCCGACGTCCGCGAGGATGCGCTTGACGCGCTCGCCGTGGGCGTGGTGCTCGGCGTCCACTGGGCGGGAGGTAGTGAGGATGCAGAGCTCGCGCGCCCTGGGGACTATGGCGCGAGCCAGGTCGTCTCCGGATATCGCTCGGCAGCTGCAGCTATCACCGTGACAATGCAGCTGGCGAAGGAGGAGTTCTGGTGGGACGCGAATGCGCAGGACGGTTTCGAGGAGACCGAAGGTGAGCCCGTGCATGGAAAGATCTGCGCGGGTGGCGAAGCTGGAGCCCCGATACGCAGGGTCGATGAAACGTTCCTCGAGGTCGTCGAGCCAGAGGATGTCAAGGAAGAACGTGAACTCTGTTCCTACCCAGCGCAGCGTGGACGGGTCGGAGGTCTCATCTATTGTGAGGACCCTAGGATCTTCTTCGGCAGTCAAGTACAGTCGATATGGGTGAGTATTTATGAATCATTCGGCATGAGATCCCAAATTTACCTGGCCGTGCTACTCTCTGAACTGACTGCTCCTTTGGATTCACGTCGTCTGCAGGAGGCGTCAGACCAAGTAATGCTCGCAAAGCGCAGACACGGGCTCACCGACACCATTAACATTTGTACGCAGTGGCTTCACGACATGGCAGTCAGGATGAGGACCTTCGCTGGAGGACGCGGCCTTGGAGGACATTGATGAGATGGAGGTGTGTATGGGTCTGCAACGTAAGCGGACGGTATCAGTTATACTCAACCAAACATGCATGCTGTCTTTGGGTGGAGACCCGGTAACACTGTTCGACATCGGGCGATGTCGTGTACGCATGCATGTGGGCAAGGTTGCGGCACCTTTCTTGCAAGCTGGTAGCAGCGTATGAACCGCTATGGTTAACTCTCCAACCATACCGTCCAAATTGAGTAAGTAGTTCCGTCTCAGAAGCCGCTAGTGAGCAGAATAACATGCACAGATTTGGCCACTTCCCTGCATATGCGTGAAGGTATTTGTTGGCCATGCCCGGAAACGAAAGCAATGTCGGGCGGGAGCCTGATGGTGGTGGAGTCGATGTCCTCGTCGGAGTCGGCCCCGTTCATGTCCGCGGATGATAGTACGGGATCATGGACGACACATCTCGAGGTCTAAGTAAGCGAAAGCAGTTGCATACATACTCCCTCGTATCGAACAGGCGTCACGGGATTGCAGGCAGAATGCGAAAACTTTACCCAGGCCAACAGAGCGAGTCCAACTTCACAGCGGAGTAACCTTGAGTAGCAACTCGGGCTTCGTGCTGCTCTCGCCCATCGTGGGGTATTCCACCACCGAGAAGTTCCATACGACGGGCTTGTCCGTGAGTTCGAACTTGAACCCCATCAGCAGAACAGACAGCACGATCTCTGCGGCAAGGATCGTCAGTTGAGCTCGAGAAGCGTCCGAAATACACAGGTGACTTCAAACGATTTACTCACTCATCTCGAGCTCGGCGAACTTCACTCCGCTGGTCCGCAGAGAAGGAAGGTCAGTCTACGCAGAGCGCGCATTCAAGGATTGCGCTAACTGACATGCAAGACCGTCCTCCCGCAGAGAACGTCATCCTGGTAATCGGGATCCGAAGTCAGCTTGTACCCAGTGATAACGAAGACAACGAATGTCGTACAAATGGGAGTATACGCCGGGCACGCGTGCTTCGAGGAGCTCTCTTGGGAGCTCTCCCATCCACCGATCCGGTTTCCACTCAAGGGCGTCGTCACCCCAGAGCGCCTTGTTATGGTTGCACGCCCTGAGGTTCGGGACGAGGTGCGTCCCTCGCGGCACGAAGATCTCGCTCATCATCGACCCGTCCTTCCTGCGGACGGGCCAGGTAAGAGGGAGCGCGACGTCTTTGGCAGCGCTGCAGAGTCACGGTGCAAGTAAGTGAGACGTTCAATGAGAAGTTGCGTGCGCAGACAGACTCACAAACGTAACATGAATGCCACTGGTGGGTAGAGACGCAAGGTCTCCCGGAAGACAGCATCCAGGTAGGGCAGCCTCATGAGTTCGTTGGGTGGGATACCGAGGAGGCCGGTACTCTCGTTAACGTGCCGTTGTGCTTCCAGAAGCTCTGCGCGAAGGCACTCCTGAGCAGCTTGATTTTGCGCAAGGGTGTACAAGAGGCGCGAGAGCCCATTGGAGGTCGGGTCAAGGCCGGCAAGCATGACGGTCCTGTGGTGTAATTTGCATGGTCGCCATGTGAGATGTGGGATACATGAAGAGGCACTACTCACGACACCTGTGCGATCAGCTCTGCGTCGCTGATCTTATCCTCTTCGTACGCTGCCATGTTAGCCTTCACTTTATAAGTGGGTAGAGATGAGCGACATGATACCAGCTGCCACGAAACGCACGTACGTAGAAGGCTCATGATATCCTTCCCCTCCCCTGCGCTATCTAGCTGCTCTTCGTCGCCTCTTATCAGCGCCGCTTTCTTGACCTGAACGATTCTCGTCGCACGGTCTCGCAAGGCCTCAGAGATGTCGAGCAATCGCTGGAGATTAGGAGAGAAGGGGATGATGCGGAACAGTCTAACGATGAGGGGGCCAGAGAGGAAGCGTGATAGCCAGGGGACGACGAAGGCGATCAGCGGGACCTTCCCGACAGTGACGCTACGAGTCCGCTGTCAGTCAAGCATGGCAAACGCAAGCAGGAACACCTACAAGAACTGTTTGACACACTCGCCGAACGAGTCTTCCCCGTCTTCGGCGAAACTGCCGAAGGAATACCCCAACAACGCTTGGCCTGAGATCTCGAATACTGTCTTGACCATTAACGCGTTGATGTCGAGCTCTTCTCCGTGCTTGCCCATCACTTCCAGAAGCTGCCCGGAGATTGGCATTTGGTGAGGCGGAGCAGGTAATTGGTGTGTACGCACCTTATGAGCTACGTCGTACATGCTGGTCGTTATATCCCGCAGATGAGCCTGAGTGAAAGCTAAACTCAGCAGCTTCCGCTGGCGACGATGCTGGGGTCCATTTGTGGCGAGGATGCCAGGTCCAAGCAGAAGGCTGAGAGTGCTACATGCACGAGAGAAAATGTGAGCAAGATCGCCGAGACGCCGTAGTCCTGTACGTACTTCAGCGGAGTAACTTCCTTCGGGAAGTGCTCCATGTCTCCAGCGAGGATGTTGTGAAGGGCCCTCGGGTCGAACACATGGAGGAGCCGCTCCTTATTAAGCAAGGTTAGGCAGCGGAGCCGAGAAGACGTGATACGATACAGCTGTCAAACGACTTACACCGAGGACACCATGGATTCGATGAGCAGGACCATACGTCTCGCATAAGCTTGCGGCCAACTTGCCAGCGGTGAGCGGGTTCCTGATTTGATGGACGTTGCCTTCGGAAGCTAGCATTAGTATTTCCTTTACTCGAACTTGAAGCTCTGCGATACTTACCGAAAAGCAAGGAGCCAGACAGAGGAGGCCCGGGTAAGTTGTCCAGCGGGGACTTGGTGAGGTAGCGTTGGAGCACACGTAGCAGTCCCGCTACGGGGACAAGGGCAAGTAGCAGCAGCAGAAGAGACATGACCGTATGATCGCTTGTGAACAGCTGCATGTTCAGCACTCCGTCAAGGTACGCAAGATATTCCGAGAATTCCAGGATAGCTCGCTGGGATCTGGGGAGGATGAGGGAGAGAGGACAACGCAATGGCATGCGGGAATTGGGGTGCCTCCGCGCGCTGCCTCAAGGCCACAGTGATGTTCCTCGTGAGAAGGAAGTGCTATTGAAGGGCCCTACCACAATACGATGTGTATGTGCAAGTGTGTGCATCACCCATGGGCGGACCAATCACGGCGCACAGGGTCGAAGGGGAAGAGCCCTGAGATGAATGACCATTAATATCACGCAACCGTTGGCGAGGACGTCTTCATGGCAAGAAACGTGCTGGGTAATAGATACGTGAGTATACGAGTACATCAAGAGATAAGGACACACATGATACAGCATCGCAGAAACTCAGGTCAAGTCTGTACACAAGATATACGCCCCATACGTAGATACGCCTCACAGATCAGAACCACCAGCTGAAGAGACAACGATGCAGAGATAGTAGCATTAAGCGAGCTCGAAGAACCTCGGGAGGGACTCCCACAGAGCAGCTCGGTATGCCTGAATCTTCGCCACAATCACCTTGCAACAGTCGGCGCAGACCTGATGCCGCCCATGCTGCGCACTCACGCTCGCCACCATGTCCTGCCACTCCTCGACCGGCTCGTGCGGGCGCTGCTCGTTCGTAACGAGAAGAGTGTGCACCAGATTCGCCCACAGCTCCTGCGCGCCCTCCCGGCAGAAGTGGAACGACCCACCGAAACCCTGCACGGGGTCAAACGAGGGCGTAGAGACGACAAGTGCGGTGTGCCGTGCGCGCAGCCGCTCAATCCCGACGACGAACCGTTCCATATCGGCGGCCGAGAGCGGGGCGAGGTGGTACCCGAGCCCCGCTCCGCCGAACTGCGCCGTCGTGCGGCTGAGGGCGTAGAAGAGCGGGAAGAACAGCTCGGAATCGTTGTACCCGCACTCGCGGAGAACAGCGATGACACTCGCGGGGTGGATGATAAGGTCCTCCACAGGAGCGGCGACAGCGGGGTCGGCAGGGCCTGGTGCGGGACCGGCAGCTGGAGCAGCAGGGTTCGCATTCGACGGTCCAGCGTTCTGTCTGCGATTCAAGAGGGAAGCAATGGCGAGTCCGGCATGCTCCTGTATGAACTGGTCATGCACGCGTTGTGCAC
>WJSG01009635.1:0-10401 GCA_016618145.1 Sanghuangporus lonicericola | reverse complement strand
GCTGCAAGCCAAGCCCGCCCCGCGATATATATCCTGCCCCTGCCGCCATCCGCTGATTGGTCCGAAACCCCGTCTGATCAAGTCTCCCTACCAACGCATTCCCCGAATCGTTATCAGGGCCCGTCGCCAGGGCAATCTCCTCGCTACTCTGCCGGCCGCCATGAGCCCTCCTGCTCGCCGTCGAGAGTCTGCTCGCCGTCGACGTCGGCGGTGAGAACGAGCGTCGAGCTGGCCTGCCGTGGGCGTGCCGCGATCATTCCCATCCGACGCGAGAGGCAACCGCCGCAACGGCGCCAGGCACGGCGCGTTCGCATTCATTGCAGCGGCATTTGTCGCCGGCCGTTCTCTCTCTGCATCCTTGCTTATTTTTACTCTCTGATCGCGATGATGGGTCCAGGACCGGGCCCCTTTCGACGTTCGGTGTTGCAAGCTTCGTCAGGTCGAACTGCCGATGCTCCAGTCACGTTTGCTGCTTCAACAACAGCATCAGCACGTTGCGTACCTTGCCTCCTCCGCGCCCCGCACAAAGAAGTCCACCTTCTCCAAGATCCACCCGCCAATTGTGAGGATGTCAGAACGAGCACAAGACGAGGTGAACCGCTGGACGTTGTGGTGCTCATGCCGGCAGTCGACTGACAGGAGGTTCTCTGACAGAAACTGTCCGTGGACGATTGGGTGCCGGCACGGCCTGGGTAAAACACGCCCCCGATGTGGATCCGAACCTTGTTCCATTCGAAGCCCCTCGGGACGTCAGTGCAACTGCCGGAGGCACGAGCCCGGCACACAGGTTCCGCGCACTTATCCTCCTCCATCCATGCATTGGCACAATGTACTAGTGACAGCGTGGTATGCGCGAGGTTGACTGCGAACAGGCTTCTCCTGCGGTCTCGGGAACGACTCTGCGACGTGTTCCGAAGCCTGGTGCTGCGATCACCTCATCAGCAGGTACTGGTCTCGTTGGTCGTTGAACTTCGTCTGTTGACAGATGGCGTCCGTCAAGTTCCGACGATTCAAGAGAACGCGCCCATTAGTACAGCCCTCTTCAATATGAGACGGTCGGTCCGCGTCTTTCGCGCGAAATATGACGAACTACTGTTCCTATGACTGACGAACTGATAGGCACCACGAACTCGACACACCAGTGACGACCCAGGCGGTTCCACCGTACCAGACGCTATCAAGTCGTCTGTCGACAATTGTCGTCGCTGGAAAGCTGGCTGTAAGGCTGTTGGAAGTGCACCGTTCGGCTTTCGTCGGATGGCCCGTTGGTGGTTAACCGCTCCGGGTCTCCACGGTAAACATCGAGAGGTGCGTCAGCCTACCCCGTTGACCGTCGTTACTGATCCTCCGAGTTGCGTTAGCATTTCATGCCAGCATGGCGATGAAGCAAAGTACTAGTCAAAGGTTTTCCTCACCCACAGCTGCGTACTGCGTGCCAAGACTTGAACACGGCGCTGCTCATAGGTCTAGGACTATGCCGCGCTCTAAATCGTGCCCTGCAGTGATGTCGAGGATACCATGCCTATAGTGCCCCCCTTCCTCGTGCGCCCGCGGGTGAGCCGTCACTCACATACGCTGCGTTCGGTACGACTCCTCAAATATGTTTCACAAAGGCTTCCCACTGCACCCATGTACTCGTACTGCGTGCCAAGGCCAAGGGGAGCGGATGCAATCCTCGCGACTACGCCATACACGATGCACTGCTGCTGAGTATCGACGACCTTTGACGATGATCAAGCTCAGAGTCCGGATTTGCCAACATCACCAGACGCCGCAGCGGGCGACGGTGCTGCTCGACGACGCCGTGCGCACTTTCCTGTCCCTGCTTGTTGCGAACCCGAGGCCGCTCATCTCTTCAGACCCGTACGATGGACTCCAAGACTCGAAACGCTGTTCGCTCAGCAAAACTCGGATAGGCCATTCGGTATCCTGGTGACATCAAAGCAGTGGACTCGTCCCTGTCGTAGGCGCAACAAATTGCAGTTATGATACCGACAACAGGTATACAGGAACTACGACGCCATAACGACTATGGAATCGTATCACCGTCATTCCGATCCACTTGGACTAGTAAACCTGCGCTTAGAGCTGAATATTGATTGGCCAACGAAACCGGGCTCGAAGTGCCAGAAATTACACGTTTCCGCAATTCCGGATCCGCTCGATCTTTCCTTTGGATAGGGCGTTGCGCGTACAACCTGTCAGTACGTTGCTCCTCAGGCCTCATCGACAGTCCATCGGATACAGCCACTCTCATGCATATGAACCGCTGCGACAAAGCGAGCGCAGCGCCGTTCGCTGCCTGCCTGCCTGCCTGCCTGCCTGTGATACCAACCCATATATACAACGCACGGCCTGGAGGGACCATACATACTACCTACGTACACACATTGACAAGAAAGCATTACTATGTACCTCGACGCGCGCACCCTCCTCCCATCCGCATTCCCCGGGCCACATAACTAAGTACACGATACACAAAGCGGGAGCCCGGCACGCGGTGCGGGCGCAACAGTCAGATACAACACGGATTGACGACGGCGACGCGTACTTCCAAATTCATCATCATCCGACCGGTAGCCGGGTATAAGTTAACAGGGGCGCGGAGCCTGTGCTTCGCGCACCGAAGGAGGGTGCCGCGAACCTGCGGAGCAAGTGGAGGACAGCAGAGCNAGGAGGGTGCCGCGAACCTGCGGAGCAAGTGGAGGACAGCAGAGCGGCGAACGAGAGGGGGAGATGTCGGGGGTATCGAATGTCGAATGTCAGATGTCGAAGGGGGTAGTCGAGATTCGAGTGAGAAGGGGGGAGGGGGGAGGGGGAACGAAAGTGAGGTGGAAGATCACTCGACGTCGATGCGGAAGCTGGTGACCTGGGGGAGGTACGCGGCGCCGGCGAGGTCGAGGATGTGCACGTCGTCGAACACCTCGAGGCCGTTGAACCCGCCGAAGACGAACATGCGGCTGTCGGCGAGGCACGCTGCGTGGTACCCGCGTGCGGCCGGCGGTCGGCCGGCGATGGCGCGGGGTTCGTATTGCAGTGATACTGTGTGGCAAGTGAGCTGTCTGCACGACCGGTCGCATGCATAGCGCTGAAGGGGGGGGGGGAGAAAAGGGCACTCACCTAGGTTGAATAGCAGGAGGTCAGACATGTACGACGCTCCGTCGTGGCCGCCGTAAATGAAGAGGTAAGAGCCGACTTGTGTTGCGGTGTGCGATAGTCGCTTGTGGGTCTCGACGAGCTTGACCACGCTCCATAGCAAGGTATCTGGCAAGCAATGTCAAGACACCGCGTCCTCGCGCAGTGAAAGTCGGTACACACCAAGGTTCAGACACCAGATGTCGTGGAAGCACTCCCGCCCATCGCTGCCCCCGACGACCACCATGACGTTCCCGATGAGGTTGGCGGTATGGTACCCACGCGCAGTTGGCTTCTTGCCTCTCGTCTCGACCAGATCCCATCGCAGCTTCTCGGCGGAGCCGCTGACGTCCAGCGTCCACACGTCGTTGAGCGCCGTGCTGCCGTTGCCGCCACCGAATATCCACAGCTTGTTCTTGTACAAGACTGACGTATGTGCACGTCGTGGGGGAGGAACCGAGTCCGCGGGGAATACAGGATGCGACCATTTGCGCGTAGCAGTGTCGAGGATGTAGAGGTCGTTGTAGTACGCGGGGCCTTCGCCACCGCCAAAAACGATAATCTTGCGATCCACCAAAGTCGCTGTATGCGCGCGACATGGTGGAGGGATGTCGCCTACGACGTCTGGGTGCGTCCATTGCATGGTCTCTGCAACATATCGTCAGCGTCGTAGTCTGAGGGCATAGAAACGTATGCTGCAGGCAAGCGACTATCCGTGGGCGTGCGATGATAGCAGGCAACATTTCACAACACAGATGCGACGCAGGGATCACTGTCTCCAGGACACTCTCGGAGCAACTTCATGGTAAAGGCTGACAGAAGAGTATCATAATCCGGCAACCCGCACTGAGACCGCGGTCTATGCGACACAAGCTTCCCTGCCAACCGATATGCTCGGGAGCGGGAGGTAAAGTCCTCAGTCTCCGCCGCGCTAAGAAAGAGCACGCCACTGGAGGGAAGTGTAGGCAGCGTCGCCGTGCACAGTGCATGCGGCTCAACGTGCGGAGTGCGAGGATAGGTACGCTTGATGTCGCAACGCCTCAACGAGGATATGGACGCATACAGATGCCGAAGCGCATCTGCGAGGAAACGATTTGCTCAACGCGCGCGGCAGAACACAGTCGCAGCTTCCGCTCTCGCGCATTGAGGCGGATGCAAGTGGTCCAAGGGCGACACAGAGGAAGTCCAGTCGGCCGGGGGACTCCCACTTCTTCGATCATTCTCGCATTCCCAGATACTCATGTAAAAAAAGTCAACTCGCACACTACGCACCAGTATTGAAACAGAAGACATCTCGCCAGCATCCCCGCTCGTCGCATCCGCCGAACATCCACGCAATGTTGTCGATGAGAGTGACCGTATGCGCACGCGTCCCATGCAGCGGCATTGCACCATAGACGGGGCCGCGACTCCAGTGCATGAGTGTCGCTGGCGCGAGCTCGACGTCCTTCGCGTGTGGCAGATGGGGTGTGTTCCGTATTCTGTGTGTCGGCGGCGTCGCTGCGCTCTTCGCGCCCTTGCCCTCGCGCCCCTCCCTCTCGCGCCCGGCCTGGCTCTTGTCGTCCTTGTCCCTGTTGTCCCGCTCCCTCACCGTCGCGGGGGATCCCGATCGTTGCCTCCTTGGAGTGGCCATCCCGCTGGGCGTGTCCCCGCTCGCGGATCGTCCTGTTCCCGAGCGTGTGAGGACAGACGGTGTGCGCTGGCTAGCGGCAGAGGGTGTTCGTGAGGGCGCGCCTGTGCTGTTGAGGCTGGTTGCGCTCCCTGCGGGCTTGAAGGTCGTGGCGGAGCCCGAGACAGCATGGTGGAAGTAGGGCGAGCGTGCGCTGGGCGTGAGCGGGGCGTCTTCAGGGACGTCGGTGAGGCCGCCGAGGCGAGGGGAGTCGAGCCCCGAGCGGGGGTCGGTGGATGGCATGGATGGACGACGGCAAGAAGCTGCAAGACGACGAGCTCGAAGCTCGACAGGCGTCTGAGAAACGCGTATCCCAGTGCACGGACTTCCGCGCCGATCCTCCGGTCACCTCAAGCGCGACAGCGACGACGAGCTCATCCTCCAGTTCCATACTTGCAGTACTCATCTCGGACTTCAATTTCGTTCAAGACCTGGCCTGGCAGAGTTCATCTAGCTGACGAAGAGTTCAAGAAAAACACATATCTGAAGATGGTTCTCCTCCACGTGGCAGACAGGCGAGCGGCAGGCTCCTCGGACACGATGTTTTGACGATGTTACTGCATTCAAGTCTGCACCAGCCTGGTGCTGGATACCGACACAACACTGTTTGGGCACATTGACTTTGACAAGTACGTAGACCGCAGAACGTCGGTGGTGTCGGTTGTTGGACACGTCAAACAATTGTGGTCCTTCGTGAATTGAATTCGAAGACTTTCAGCACTGCTATCTGGCAGAACAACTCATCAATTCTAGTCCGAACCGATCCCATTCGTCTACTACCATCGTGCAGTAAACATGTCTACATGCACAGCAAGCGCGAATTGACAGGCAGGCCGAACGAGGAATATGGCAGAGCAGAAAGATGATGTGAAAGCTTGCACGCAGGATAGGCAGTGATGGCGTCGAGCAGGCTGACGTGCTCAAGGAGGACGCGCCTCGTACCAGAGGGTGATTAGCGCAGAGGAGTGCGAGCTAGAGGGAGCACCACAGACTTAAGAGAGTTTCACGACATAAGTATGATAGGCTTACATGCCTCTCCGAGGGCCAAGGCGCCTTGGCTAGCGTGCTAAGCATCGTCTTCCTCCTCCGCGGTCGTCTCTTCGCCCGTGTCCCATCCTGGAACGGAGATGCCGAACAAGGTAGGGAGACGATGCCAGAAGCTGCGACGCTCCTCAATGTATCTGTCCCAGACGAACCTGCGGCAGAGAGCGCATAGAGCAAGGCCGTTGACGAAAGACCACCAGGCTTTGTTCTCCGCACCGACGCGGCCAGTCAGAAGCCCAATGTTGCTCGTGTCGTGCAGCGCCCTCTGTACGTTGGTCGTGCACTTTTGTGGCGATTTGCAGTGACTAGGGAGGGTCGCGGAATCGAGGATGACCAGAGATGCGGCCATGCAGTCGGCCACGATCGCCTCCTTCTTCACGCAGCAGAGCCACATGTCGTTGCCTGAGAGACATTCCCTGTCGTGTCGACAACGGTGACCTCCATCCCGAAAGCACTTCAGCCAAGCACTTCCCGTATACGGACGATATGTGGTGCACTACAACATATAACCAAAGTCTCGTACAACGTCGATAGTGAATGCACGACCTCAGGCAAAGTGTATCCCAGCGGTGTGGAATGCTAACAGCAAACTGTCGAATATGTCAACGTCGGAGAACTTCAGATGGTCAATCGAGAACACGTCACCTTAGCAGGTCGTTGATGTCCATCTTGGCCGCACGGCTCTGGCTGAAGCCGCTCTCTTCAAGTACGTCTTCCACCTTCTTCTTGATGTCGACGCTGTCCTCGACGATCTGCATGCCTGTATCAGGCGTCGCTCGAGAGTCCGACAGCTCGAGCAACGCACCATATTATTCATGGACGCCCATGCTCTCCAATTCTCCTCGAGCATCTTCATAACTCCGCTCGCCATGAAGTTTGCGTGCACCGTCTTATTCGGCCTGCTGAACACGACTCTCCCCAGCCCATCAAACTCGCCGAATTCCACCGGTGGTGGAGGATCGCGCGGTACAATGCGCACAACGCTGCTCTCGACCTTTGGCGGTGGTCGGAAGTTGTTCTTGTTGACGTTCATGACGAGGTCGACCTTCGCATACAGCTGCACGTTCGCCGATAGCCGCGACCAGAAGGCACTTCCGGGCTGCGCAACCAGCCGTGCGGCGAACTCGCGCTGGAACATAAGTATTGCGACGCGGAAGAGAGGTCGGTGGGAGAGAAGTCGGAATACAAGGGGTGAGGAGATCTGGTACGGGGTGTTGGAGATGCAGACGTCGAAGTACGGGTAAGTCATCTTCACGGCATCTCCGCCCAATACTTCCAGCTTGCGTTGCTCGGGCCTTACGGTAGTGCTCAGCGGAGGATGCAGCGAGACGACATGAAGGACTCACTTTCCCAGCACGCGTTTCTGCAACTCGGCCCTCATTCGAGGATCCATCTCCACCGCGGTGACATGCTTCGCCTGCTCCAAGATGCGAACCGTCAAGTTTCCCGTACCTGGACCTACTTCGAGCACTCTATCCGTTGGACGGAGGCCCGCCTGCGGGAACTGCAATCAGCACGGAACCGAGCTCTTCTAGTGTTCAGGGACTGACCAAGTCAACTATCCTACGCGAAGGCAGTCTCAGCAAGCGTGTTATCACTCAAGCGTCGCAAGACATACGATTGAGCAGTCTGTGGGTTCTTCAGGATATGTTGGCCGAAACGCTCGGTGTTAAAGAGAGGGGCAGAGGAACGAGACGCATCGGACGAGGCTTTCGACTTTGCGGATGATTGATGCGCACGGTTGAACTTGTCAGACGTTGCGCGAGGCATTTTTGTAGATACAAAGGCAAGGGGACTAGCCTAGTGATTCTGGAGGTGAAGGTTCGAAGCAAGCCTCTGCAGTATGAAGTACACTTTTCCGAGTCCTGCAGCAAATTGCGGGCCGGCTTCCGAAGGGCGCTTGCGAAAGGTCGTCTTGTACCGGGCGCCTCGCATCCTCGATACGTTCAGTTCTACCAACTACATAACTTCCACTCGAATGCAACACACATAGCCACGGCCTAGCCCATACGACTCTCACGACAATGCCCGGACCACGCAAGCAGAGGAAGAAGAAACAAAACAAGAGGGATAAGAAGGCTCCAGCCACCACCCACGACAACTCTGTCAACCCAACGGCGCCGACAGTAACTCCACATTCCGAGCCATCCGATATCCCTCAGGATTATCCTCCAACACCTCCCACTCAGCATTTACAAGAACTGCAACATCGTGCGGAAGTGTACCCAAACGTCACACAAATCCAGGAGGCCGCAGAGCAGCCCGTATACCCCCAATACCATCCGTATCCTCCAGGAGAGGAAGCATCACCCATACCCCCCGCACTACTCAAGACGCCTTTTATACACGACCCTGGCAACGGTCCGCGCGTCAAAGACGTGCGAGCCTTCCTGTCATCACGTCTCGCCACCCCTCCGTCGGTCGACGATCCTCTATGTGCAGAGTTCGCAGAAGAGGCCGTCGCAGAGATGCTCTGCAGCGTCCTCCCGGAGGAGACGGCTTTTGTGCGTGCTCTATTGCTGGACATTGGGACTGACTTTAAACGACCTCGATGGTCGTACAGATCTTGTGGTACAACAAGAGCCGGCGGATGTCGCGAATATGTCCTGCATGCCAACGACTGTACCGGCTTGGGGATGTTCTTCCCGAACATCTCTCGAATGGAGACATGGAAGAGCGCATGGAGCAGAACGCATCGCCGTTCTTGGCGAGGGAGCAAGAGCTCAGTGGACTGTGTGAGTGGTTCTATCCCATCTATTCTTTCTGCTCCGCAAGATTCTATCCCGCCCTTCCGCTTGCTGTCCAACCCCTTCCATACGTGTACGAGGCGCTCACCTTGCACGCGCCCGCGCTCTCGCACTTGACAGGCTCGCCAGTTTGCTTCATTCTAGCAGCGTACAACTATTCCGGGGCGATCCGCTCGACGTGGGGCCGGATGGCCGAAGAGCTCGACGACGCGACATGGGACCTGCTCGATGGCCCTGGGCAGGGCGCGCCGGTGGATGACATGGGCCTTGGCATGCTTGTTAAGATGACACGGTGCCATGACCTCGGGCTCGGGCAGTTGTTCTTCCCGGACCTCGACCTCGAGTCGGACGCGACGTGTCATGAGGCGGACTCCGAGTCGGACGAGAGTGGGCGCGACGACGGGCGCAGGGGGAAGGAGAAGGAGAAATGGAAGGAGGCCGGCGACGAGGATGAGACGGTCAAGATGAAAGCCGAGGATGGGTTTGTGGTACAGTTGGAGCGGCTAGGCTTGGAGGCTGGCGGAGAGCCTGAGATCGCTGCCTGAGCGGGCTTGTACTGATAGCATCCCCAGCCCCGTGTCCTTCAATGACTTGAGGGCATTGGGGTTCTTACGAGATTCAAGCACTCCGAAACACTGTCGGCTTGCCCCTCTCCCGCACGTCGAGAAACGAGACGCCGGTCGAGAACACAGGAAGCGCCCAAGACGCGCTGGTCACTGTCACCATCGCGATCGGTCACACATCACGTCACTCCAGGTAGAGGAGGAGCCGCCTTTCGCTGCCTTTCGCGCGCTTGGCCTTCTTTACTGCCAACCTTGTTTCACTTTCTGCGGACTACAAATGCAATGGTGGTAAGCGGACAGCGATGGATAAGTAGAGGGCCTTTAACTTGTGAGTGGTCGGCCTGCTCACACGGGTGATTCAGACTGATGCGACAACAACTAACGACTACTGACTTACTTTTTTTAATGAGTAATCCACAGACGGCCTCAGTTGGTATGACGCAGAGACGTCCTCACGAGGTCAAGTCGGTTTGGCACGGTTGAAGCGCTCACGCACCGAGGTATGTATCCACTGCCACTGCCAGTTACTTGAAACTTCTAGACGTGTTCGGCAGCTCGTGATACTTATTATGTGTTCACAGAGACTCGCACCCATCGTGCACTCGAAATTGCTACTTCACGTGCTATCAATGCTTCTACGCAGTTTGAACTTGCACGTTGGGCTTAGTCTAAACCCGGCAATTTGGTATGGCTCACACAGGATTCTCGGACCCGCCCATGTGTGAGCATCATCTCGTCGCAGAGGGTGGAGTCCGGACGGTCGCAGCACGGTATAGGCTCAAGTTGTATTCCACGGCCGTGGGCCACAAGGTTCCCGCAGCAGGACTTTTACTGCTTTGTGACGCGGCCGTGGGAGCGGTACATCTCGGGAAGCTCAAGCTAAAATATGGCCGGTGAGTGCAAGGACGAGCGGCTAGCTCTCGACGCTATTCTGGATAGCGCTAACAATGTACGTTCTCACCAGACACGGCAGGATCTTAAGGCTTTGGGTCCTGCTTCGATCGTGCCATCTCCGGGCCTGGGACGCATGCCCGAGGCCGGAGCTCGAGCTCGAACCACATCGCCGTTTCTGGTGACCCCACCCAGAGCCCCTGCGATTTGGACCTGCCAAGGTAAACCACCACCATCTCGTCCCATACACATCCGTAAATCAGAGTCTTGGCCTACCACAGGGACCTACAATCGCACGAACGTCAACTTGGCGTGTCGTTTTCCTTTTTCCTTGTGCCATAGCAGTGCAGCG
>WJSG01009628.1:0-22573 GCA_016618145.1 Sanghuangporus lonicericola | reverse complement strand
CCAGGTCCACCTCACGCGCGAGCTCGACGGCATCACCGCCACGCTCCCCTCCGCGACGCGCAACATGTTCGTAGACGGTGCGTACCCCCCATCCCCCCTCCCCCCCTTTGCCTGTGTGCCTGTGTGCATATGTGCCTGTGCGAGCGTGGCGTGGCTCATGCAAAGAATTGGGTACGCAGGAAAGAAGCCCAGCCATCACTAGCGAGAGTGCCGCTGGTACCGGCCTGCTTGGATTGCCAAAACCTACACGTCGTACTTCTTACTCGTCCAGCTAATGCGTATGTATACACATTAATGCCGACTCCTCGCTCAACCTTCCCGGCGGGTCAATCATCGCAGCCTCGAACGGCGAACGGTGATCGGGCGACCGTGCAAGTACGAGCTGCACTTGACATCTATCTACACAGTAAGTCTGGCACGTTTGACCTACCGCAAGCTCGCCCTTGTGGGCGTCGCGCCCCGTCAGCTATCTACATAGGTCAGTAAGTATGGGATGGTAGCGCCACGCCGGGCACAGTGGACGGGCTAACGCGCTATAACGCGTGACCGTGGCCCCAAGAAATCCCCGTACTCAAACTAACCACAGGGCGCCGCTCAGACATTCTCTGGAACTGACTTCGCTTCGACGTGACTCATCTCAGACGACCCTCGCCTTTGGAGACTCCCCGCCGGCCCATTGGACACACACTCCTGCTCCCGCGGATCGCTGCTACGAACGCACCTTCAATGTTACATACGCCGGCAGCAAGGATCCAGGAAGGCTGCGGGTACTGCCCCTTGCAGACTGGACAAGCAGTCGGAGACCACTTCCAGGTCGTCCACAAGCTTGGTTGGGCCGGCAGCTCCGGCGTATGGCCAGCGAAGTAACGCCTAAGCGGAAAGCCCGGTCCGTTTCGTAAGTTATGTGCTGATCCTTCTATGTATCTCACACTCAGATTGGTCTGGTGAACGCGTTCCTGTCATACTGCGCGAACGTGCTCACGACCGGCGCTCATGGACCTGCGGTGAACCAGTTACCACCATGCCCGCACCCTATCTTGGTGCTGCTGCCTTGTGATCTCGCCAGGCCCTGGTAATCCACTCAGCTGCGGCGAGGAGAGGAATATTCCTGAGAGGTCGCGGGAAATGAGCAGTTCGCGCTGGGAACGTGGTGGAGGCAAGCATGATGCTGCGGTAAGCTCAAGTACCCAAGCCCTCATGAATCTTGCAGACTGTTGCAAACCTGCTGGTCTCCTCCTGTAGAAGACCTGCACAGTCTCAAGAAGGTGAGTCGCACTTCTCATACTTGACCAGCGACTTCATCGCTATAGCCCATCACCATGGCCACGAACGAAGCACGCAGTACACTCTGTACCACATACGATGCAGCGGCTCACGCTGCCTCCCAACTCTCCTCGCACTCCATCCTCATCCTCTACTGCCAGGGCCGCGAACTGGGTTTGCCAGATGGCGAGCTGAGCATCGTCGCTCTCAGCGACGCCGCCGCTTCCCACGTCTTCCTCTTCGACGTGCTCGCCCTCTCCGACAAGTACAACCCCGCCCTCTCGCCCCTCTTCGCCCTCCTTCACAGCCGGGATATCACGAAGATCGTCTGGGATTGCCGCACTTACTTGCTCGAGCTCGCGGACACGTACGGGGTTCTCCTCCAAGGCGTTATCGACCTACAACTTCTCGAGGTGTCGACACGCGGGAACAACGAGAAGAGTCCTCGTGTGCAGCATACGACACGACATTTCAGGCGTGTCATCGATTCCGGCCTCACGCCTCCTGGTGACATACACAAGCTCCTGGGGTTGGACCACTGCGGCGGTCTCTATCATGTCTCCCAGGCTGGCAAGAATGGTGAGTAGCTCTGCAACTGCGTTCCTTATAGTTATTGACCTCAATGNGAGTAGCTCTGCAACTGCGTTCCTTATAGTTATTGACCTCAATGTCTATGTGCAGTCGGCGTATCCGTTTTGCGCAAGAAACACGGTACCTCGATGTGGCTCGTCCGTCCTTTCCCGGACGTCCTTCAGCGGCAGTGCGTAGAGAACACCCACCTGATCAGCCTTCTATACGCCCGCTTTCAAGCGAAGAAGAAACACTTCAATCAGCCCGAAAAATTGGAGGAGATGACAACTCGATACATGGAGGCGTATCCAACGCGCGAGCTGCACGCTGCGCATGTTCCCCGCGATCTCTACAAGTTCCTGCCGCTCGAGGTCCTCACGCCGCCTCCCACGAATACGCGGCGATACAAATGTGAACACTGCGAGAGGATGCTCGCTCCCGAATCGTTTCCTCCGTCCCCTGTGTCAAATGACGACGTCGACGAGCCTCCGCAAGGATCCCGATCCCCGCGGTGTCGGCTATGTGCGCTGCTCGTGCTTCGCAGCTCGGAGGCCACGGTCAACACAGGTCCACCGGCGATGAGCACGGCTAAATCGGCGATGAGCACGACTAGCACCCCCATTGTGACACTCATTTCCACTTACGAGCAGGCCGCCGCGGCCGTGCAAGCTCTCACGAGTTACTCAACCCTTATCCTGGACTGCGAAGGTCAAGATCTCAACAGGCCCGGCGGCGTGCTGAGCATCATCTCAGTCGGCACCTACCCCCCTTCCGAAACTGTCTACCTGTTTGACGTCTTAGCTTTGCAAGACAAAGAGAACCCCCTCCTGGCTCCCCTGTTCTCCCTGCTCAGCGACCCAGAAGTCGGGAAGCTCGTTTGGGATGGCCGCGGGGACTTCCTGGAGCTCTGGCTCACGTATGGGATTGTCGTCGAGGGCATCGTCGACATGCAGCTCGCGGAGGTCATTCGACGTCCCGCCTATATGAAGAGCCACACTCTCAATTACTTCAGCAAGTCGAAGGCCGTGATGCAAGACCTCAAGAGCAATCCTCATCTCCTGGATGGAATCCAACGCCTCCTGGGTCTAGACCACTGCGCGGGGATCCTGCGCGTCCTTGACGGGTGTGGGGGGAAGGACCGTAAGTGGCTTTAACCAATATCTGACTCGCATAGTTCTGACACAATCGTAATCAATTCAGCGGCGGTGACGACTCTGCACGAAACGGACGGAGGCAGCATGTGGCTGAACCGCCCTCTACCTCCGATGCTCCGGGACTACGCCGTGCGCGACATCCAGCTGATCTCCCGCGTTTCCGACTTCATCTTGCCCCGGGTGGACATGGCGCAATTGCGGGAGGCGTCTGCTCGGTACATGCGCGTGTACCCCACGCGCGAGCTGAAGGAAGCCCATGTTCCCTTGGAACTGAGCAAGTTCGCCCCGCTGGACGTCATAGATGCTCCTCCGCCTGGTGCACCGGGGTATCCGTGCGCGCGATGCGGGCGCATGCTTTCGCTGTCGTGCTTCGCCACCAGAGAGCCGACGGCCGTCGCGGAGGGGGTAGAGCGTGAACCCGACGCGCCGGTTCAAGCCAAGGGTCATTCAGCTGGTCACCGATGGCGGTGGACGATGTGTCGCCTGTGCGTACTCATTGCCGTGCGGAACTCGGAGGCGCAGATGGAGTCTTGGGGATGGAGCTCGGTACCGTAGCAGAGTTCTGGCTGGCTCGTGCAGTGCGGTCTTCATACCTTACTTATGTGTATCCCAGCGGAGACGCCTGTCATACACACAATATTCTATCTCTTACCATATCATCCACAAAGAATTTGCACGTTTGAGTTGCATGAGAACGTTGAGCGGAAACAATTTCTGTTGCAGTAAGTAGCAGAGGCTAGCAGGCGTCTAGGTCCCGGAAGTCTCGGCCCGATGCGTCATAGGCGTACGTTCCTATGTAGACTGTACGTTCATTCCTTGACTGATACCACCACCTGCTTATCGCTATACACAATCGCCATGAACCCTCTCGCGCTCAACAACTCAACTGACGAAATAGCGGCTTACTTGCGCACCCTTCCTGCGATCCGCGAGCGATGCGGCCGCGTGCACGCTCTCGCAAAGGAGGGCAAGCTCGAGTACTTCGATTATCATGCTGAGAAGGAGGCGGACGCCGCTGCGTTCTGCGTCGACATCATGAAGGCATGTCTCTTAGTCGCACGCAGTTCGCACACACACTCACGCCCACTCCCACAGCGTGACTTTGGCAACAACCTCGCAGCGGTGAGCAGGGACGAGTGTTTCGAACAAGAGCTCGACCTGACGTCTGTGATCGTAGATCCCACCTCATGGACGGTGGCGGCATTTGGACGCGGGGCATCCGAGGGTTGAACCTCTGATCGAGAAGTGGAAAGCCTCGCCCAACCCGCCCGACCTCAAGGAGATCACTAGACGGCTCATCGATCTCTTCCTCGTATCCGTCTTGCTCGATGCCGGCGCTGGCAACAGGTGGACGTACATGGAGGAGAGCTCTGGGCAGCGATTCACGAGATCAGAGGGTCTTGGCGTGGCCAGTATAGCGATGTTCGAAGAGGGTTTCTTCTCCGGTGACAGCAGCAACCCTCACCAAGTCGACGGTACCCGTCTTCTGCGCACGTGCCCGGGGAATGACTCTGACCTGCTTGTCTAAACAGCGGAGGGACTGTCGAAGGTTACTGCTTCCAAAGTTGCTTCAGCCATGCAGGTAACCGACGCCAACCCCATGGTCGGCCTGGAAGGACGTTCGTCCCTTCTTGTCAATCTTAGCACAGCCCTCAAGTCCAATTCAACATACTTCGGTCCCGCCGCTCGCCCTGGACATATAGTCGGTGGGTGTTGTCCCACCCATACACCATCGGCTCGCTCACACCTCCCTGGTCACAGATTTCCTCGAGTCGGAGTCGATCACCGAGAGGGGGTCGAAGCGCGTGCACATCTTCGCCCTCTGGTCCGCACTCATCGACGGCCTGGCACCGATCTGGCCTACGACGCGCACCACCCTCGGTGGCAAACCGCTCGGCGACGTCTGGCCGTGCAACGCACTCAAGAAGCACAGCGTTGCCGCGGGCAAACATTCTGAGGGCGACGAGCTCGTGCCGTTCCACAAGCTCACCGGCTGGATCACCTACAGTCTTATCGAGCCGATCGAGAAGGTCCTTGGGTGGAAGATCGAGGGCATCGAGCATATGACAGGACTGCCCGAGTACCGCAACGGTGAGTTGACCTCAGCAAACCCAGAGAAGGAGCGTAGGATTAACAGCTGTCTCGTAGGCGGCCTACTGCTCGATCTTGGAGTCCTTTCCTTGCGCCAAGGCGTGCTCGACGCCTCGCTGTACCCCGATCCCGCTACGGGCATTCCTAAGCTTCCGCCCTCGCACCCCGCCATCATTGAGTGGAGAGCCATGACGGTGATTGAGCTGTGCGTCCCCACATTCCTTGCGCTGTTGAATATTGGCTGACGTATTGTACCGTTCGGGTGTGCAGTGACAGAATCGCAGACGAGATCCGCAAGCAGCTCGGTCTGACCGCGGAGCAGCTGTCGCTTGCCCAGGTCCTGGAGAGCGCGACATGGAAGGGCGGGCGCGAGATCGCACTGCAGAAGCGTCCGTCAACCGGTGGACCGCCGATTGAGATCGAGAGCGATGGCACGGTGTTTTGACGGCGTGCCCTTTCACGGTGAAGATATCGGATCATGAATTGTACTTGGTGGAAGAATATAACCAGGACTGAATCTGTATTCTCACAGTCCAGTATTCGCGTGCTTGCCTCTACGACGGCCCAGTCCGTTGGAATTAGATTCTCATACTCACATTTCGCCTTTTGCCCCAATATTAACGGCAGAGGGACCCCACCCTCACCGACGCATCCGTGCAGTTCCACAAGATCTCCCAGACCTCGTACTTCCTGCGTGTCTGGCACGGGTAACCGGCCCCATACTCGGACACGCACGCGGATCCGGGTGCGGTGCTTCGCGTTCCCGCTGTTGTATTTTCAGGCGCGGGTGCGCTGAACTTCGGAGAAGCGTGAGAGGTGGTACAGCGGGGGCTTATTTTGATCTTCATGCTGTGCCCATTGTCAAGGGCGACTGCACGGTTTGGTACCAGCCGACGAAGTAGGCTTTAGACCGATATGCGACTCGGGCCTCGTTTGGGAACCTGGAGCCTGGTCGTTCCATGCCGCGGCGACAAGCCAGGACACACTTCTCCTGTGCTTTGATGGAAGCCGGATGGGATAGCGTTTTGAATGCGGCGAGGTTATGTATGCAGGCGGCATCCAGGCGCTGCCCCAGTCTCTCGGGCGGTCGGTGATTGCCGAGATTACCTGTTCGAGCGTCCCAGACGACGCCTGCGAACGACTGGGAAATTTTTGTGGAGGATCATGGGCGCTGGTGAGGGATACGAGACACCATCTGCCGTTCTCCGCCATCCTTTCCCGCCCATATACTCAAAAGTCGCCATGGCGAACATCGTTGAACTCTCTGTTGTACCCCCACCATTGCCCCAGGGCTGGACGCCACCCGCCGCGTCGGGGAAGTCGATCTCGCGTAAGTATCTGTAGATCTTTCCGAAGCGCAATGAAACTTAACTGCAGAGAAGCTCTCGTCGAACGCAAGCTGCTTCCTGCTGGCCAGGCGTACCTCGCACACGTCCGGAGAGCCGTGCACAAACTCACATTTGAAGAGCACGACAAGCACACGGAGGAGGAGCAGAAGCGGTTAGCAGCGTTGAACGGAGCAGGCTCGTCCGCGGAGGACGATCTTGGCGTCGGTGAGGAGGAGGAGCCCGAGGAGCTGCTCACTCAGGATCCCAAGGAGTGGAAGGTGAGTCTGCGGAGCCCTCGCTGTATGTGCAGATCGCATGACGACCGTATGCTTGCAGAAACAAGATCACTATGCCGTGCTTGGTCTCTCACATCTGCGCTACAAGGCCACCCCGGAGCAGATCAAAATCGCACGTACGTATCCGTTTTGCTTTGCGTTTGCACCATGTCCCCTGTGCTACACGACCTCTCGGGTCACGACGAGCACTACGGAGTTGGAAGTCTCCCGAATTGCTGGACCCCCGTGGTGCTCTTTCGCTTCTCCCACCCCAGCTCATGCGACCGCTGTGAAGTACCTTCAAAAGCCACGACTTGCCGCATTCCGCATGCGTATATATGCTACGACACTTCTCAGCGACTCAGCGACTTAGCGACTTAGCGAGTCCCTTATGCCCGAGACGCTAAGACTGCCAGTGGGTATCACGGCAATGGTGCCGGAATCAGCCGCCAAGCATCGTCGTGGAGGTTCGGCAGGCGGACGAACTTCCACTTCCACATATACCTACAGTTACTCCTCATGGGATCCCTGCTTGCAGCTGCTGACCCAACTCGCACGTTCTACAGACCGGAAGAAGGTGCTCAAGCACCACCCCGACAAGAAAGCCGGCCAAGTCGGCGACTCCAACGACGACGGCTTCTTCAAGTGCATCCAAAAGGCGTTCGAGGTGCTCTCGAACCCCGAGCGGCGGCGCCAGTTCGACTCCGTCGACCCCTTCTACGAGCTGTTCGAGACGGACGTCCCCACGCAGTCGCAGGTCACAAAGCACCGGAACCCCGAGAAGTACTTCTTCGAGTCGTTCGGGCCCGTGTTCGAGCGCGAGGCCCGCTTCAGCAAGAAGCAGCCCGTGCCCCTGCTTGGTGCGATCGACGACCCGAAGGAGAAGGTCGAGGCGTTCTACGACTTCTGGTACAACTTCGACAGCTGGCGCAGCTTCGAGTACCTCGACAAGGAGGTGAACGAGGGTAGCGATAAGTACGTGTCCTCCTGCTAGTTTGCGGTGCGATGTTGACCTCAATTGCTTGGGTACATAGCCGTGACGACAAGCGGTACACGGAGAAGAAGAACAAGTCCGAGCGCGCACGCCGCAAGAAGGAGGACACCGCCCGCCTGCGCGGCATCGTCGACACCGCGCTCGCCGTCGACCCGCGCATCAAGCGCATCCGGCAGGAGGAGAAGGAGGCGCGCGAGGCGAAGAAGCGCTCCAAGGGCGTCAACGGCAACAGTCTCGACGCAAAGCAGCAGGCCGAGGAGGAGAAGCGCAAGGCCGAGGAGGAGGCCAAGAAGAAGGAGGAGGAGGAGAAGGTGCGTTCTATCATGACACTCCTGCGATTCAGTCTCTTGCTCCGGTGGCTGACCATCCACGCAGATTGCGCGCGCGGAGGCGAAGAAGGCCAAGGCTGCTGCTGCGAACGCTGCAAAGAAGGCACGCCGACAAGCCCGTGCGGCCGATGGAGGCGAGGCATAACGTCCGCAAACTCGTCGTCGTTCCTCTCTACCCTGGGGTTTCCTTTCCTCCACCATCAGTCTCCACCATTCTTCGCCTCTGGTCTGTGGTCTACGACATGACGCCTGTCAGACTCTCCCATCCTGCCCCGCTGCACGTACTGTATACCTCACTCTGTTGCACTACTTAGACGCGCATGTCCTGCTACATAGACCTCACTTGATGTAGCCCTCATCGTCACTTCTCGCAATGCGATCTTTGCTCTCCAGCGTATTGACACTCGGACGTGCAGGACTTGCCTTGACATGACTCTGCCAAAGCGCGTCTAGACAGTCAAGATAGGTGCGGTCACTTACGGTCACCAACCGACCCTGCTTCAAGCTTCAAGGGTAGCGCTGTCGATCCATCCTATCCTAGCCAGGCATTGCTACATAAATACAGATATAATACATATCCTTGAGTGAGCCGTAGAGTGAAGAAGAGAGGGTGGGCAACAACGCTCATGGCATTCGAAGCGGTGGCGCAAGGCACACCTGAGCGATGAGCTCCCACTGGTATCGAGGCGGCGAAACCAAGGAGTCTCAACAGAAAGTGACCAAGACGGGGTCGAATGTTCACCGGGGGTCTCCGCGTCGACCTGACAGGTCGGTCAGCGACTACGAGCCCGATGCCTTGGCCGCCGACCGTTGTCTCACAGGAAGCTGCATCCCAGGCGACGGCTCCATCTGCGCAGTGCGCACGACGCTGGCTCCCCTTCCCTTCGGCGAGCCCCACTCCGCCGTCACCAGCTCCGCGTCCGCCTCTGCATACGGGATCGCCGGCCGCCCTCTGCCCCGAGAGCCCGTGCTCGAGGGAGTGTGAGCATGCTGCGACTGCGAACGCCCAGAGCTGCTCCTCCGGTGTCCCCGTGTGGGGGTGTGCGGGGACGACGGACGGAACGGCCCGGACTCGAGCTCGACGCTGTCCCGTTCTCCCTCTCCCTGCGCGGCCGCCACAGTGAGGTCGTTGAGCGACGCGGACGCCTGCTTCGCATGTGAGCGGGTGCCGGATGCCTTCGTGTGAGAGGTAGACTTGTGGTGGTCGTTCCGGCGATGGTTGGCTCTGAAGCTGACATCCTCCATCTCGTGCTCCCAGTCGAGATCCTCGCTGGGGCTCGACGGTGTGCCGCTGTTCGACTCGAGCGAGAGCCGGGCCGCGAGGGTGGGGGGTGCGCGGACGGCCGGTGCGCCGAAGAGGCCGCCTGTGGACGCGCGCACGTGGTTCGCCGTCGTCTGGAAGGACGTCGAGAAGACGTCGAGGACGCCTTGGAGTGGGGAGTCGGTCGAGCGAGTGAACGATCCGGGCAGGGCGGGTCGGGAGCGCGAGGCCTTTCCGTTTAGAAGGGCAGTGGATATCTGGAAGGCGGATGGATCGGTGTGTTGGTCTAGTCGTGAAGATGCGTGCGAGTGAGACGACGGCGGGAAATAAGTTAGTTGCGATGCAGGTATTCGACGAAGGGTGAGCTTTCCGATGTCGGGGAGATCGTGGTTAGTGGATGAGAGTCGTACGTTATCCGCCCCGGGAGTGTCAGACTGGTCTACAGAGGGAGGGAGGGCGTCTGTCGCCATGAAAGTCTCTATAAGTGCTTCTCTCAGGCGCTTTGCGTGGCGAGTCTTGTCTACGGGGATGTAGAGAACCTTCCGAAGATGTATAGAATCCGACGTCCAAAGCTGGTTCGCTCTTCGAAGCTCGGCGAGGGTAATGCCGTACTTCAAAGCCACACCCGCGAGCGAGTCTTTGGGCTGCACCTGCATGGGTGGGTCTATGAGCAAGCAAGAACACGCCGAAACATAATGCCGAAGATGGCAATGAGACTATGTGAACTCAAGGAAGAACAGTCAAGCCCTCCAAGCATATGCGGAGCGTGACTCGGACAAGCCGGTAACCAGCCCAAACTCCATACACGTTACAACTGATCATCACTGGACGTGCTGCAAGACATCTCAACAAGAATACGTGCCGTGACTCATTCCTTGAATCGCAGCGACGAGCAGCCTTCCAATATGAAGCAGGACTGGTCTGCACGCAGCACGATACCCCGCAATAGCCAGGAAGTATACCACTCACCTCATGAACAATGACCAGCATCTCACGGTCGCGGGCCACAGTCTCATCTCGCTGCTCCCTGCCCTCGTCGTCCGCACTCCCACCAGCTGACTTCCGACTCCGATCACTCAACATCCTCCGCATAGTCGGGCGTGTCTCGTGGTCCAGAGTCCACGCGCTCGAAGACGCAACACCCGAGGACAGTCGTAGAGGATGCTGACTCGTACCCGCCCCGTCGTCCGTCGTTCGCGCCCGGCTATGCGACGAAGCCGTTGGCATGTCCGCCTCCGCCCATGGGTCGTGATCGGTACGTCCACGCTTCGCAAGTCCGTCCGACCCACGTCGCCGCTTCGATGGCGTCGTCTCGTTCCTCTTCACAGCGGATGAGAAAGACGACTGGGAATGCTCGGCCTGCTGGTTGCCCCAGATCGCTGCTCCGTCGGCGTTCGCGTCGATTTCCTCATAGCTCTGGCGTGTGGGCATCAACGAGTGGAAGTGAGTGATAGCAGAGCGACCTGAGAGCAGCCAGAGTAAGTCGTGAAAGCGTGAAGTTCGACAAGTGCAGGGTGGTGGAAAGGATCCGAGAAGAGCGAGATGAGCATTCGTGGCGCACCCTCAGGCGGTCTCTCGGCGCTTGTACAATCACCGATACTCCGACTCTTTCGGAAAGCGTCGTTAACGCGTTGTGGTTAGTCTCTAACGAACTTAGCGGCGTGTTCGATGGCGGGTTGAATACGCGGTTGTACAAATTCCATGCTACTTATGATACATTTCAGCTTACGCCGCTGACCCCACCCTCAAGAATGGGTCCAGGTCGGCTTCCTCTTCTCTGCAAACGCAGACATACCTGAGAGATCGCCAACGTCAGTATTCAAAATCTCATGAGTGCACAAGGAGCACAACGAGTACTCACCCTCCTTCTGATCATGAGTCGCAAAGAGCGAATGGAACAGCCTCCGCTCGTATCTCAGACCCTCGTTGAGCGTATGTTCGTACGCCGCATTGACGGCCTCCTTGCCCGCCTGCACGGCGATCGCGCTCTTGCTCGCAATCACGCTGGCTACCTGCACCGCCTCCTTGACGACCTCGCCCTCGCCCTCGGCCACGACGCGCGAGACCATGCCCCACTGCTCGGCCTCCTTTGCGCTCCAGTTGCGGCCGGTGAGCGTGAGCTCCATGGTGCGCGACTTGCCGATCGCGTGCGCGAGGCGCTGCGTGCCTCCGCCGCCGGGAATGACACCGATGTTGATCTCAGGCTGTCCGAAGACGGCGGTGGGCGAGGCCAGGATGATGTCGCACATCAGAGCGAGCTCACAACCACCTCCGAGCTGAAAGGAAGGCAGCAAGTCAGCATACGAACGTTGACCACAGCATGTTGTTCGGACCGACGGTTTATGCATGAGTTGACAGGGTCCGAGGAGAGCATGTCCAAGTGAAGAAGAGGTGCGAGCAGTCGTCTCCTTTCACCTTCCTTGCGCAGCCATGTGTCTGACACAGACGTGATGGTTGCAGTTCTATCTCAGACGCATGCCAGTTGCCAGTGGGAGCGTGTCACTGTGGTCTGAAATCATCCACGTTCGGATAGATGGCATGCGCACGACCATGCCATCCCTGCTGCACCCCCAACCGATCTTCCAACGATGGCTGTCCGTCAGGCATGACCTCTTCGGACCGAGGAGGAAAGCCTGCCTCTGACTAGCCCATAATGAACTTGGAGTACAACTCCGGCACCTCGGATGCTCCGGAACACGAATCACGGTAGTTGCATATCATATGAAATATTGGGTGGAATTCGTGGGATAGGGAACGAAGTATTAGGAACATCCGGACTCACCGCGTAGCCGCTCACAGCAGCGATAATAGGCTTGCGGATCGTGGACAGCAGGGACCAGCTCTCCAGGAACTTGCCCTTGAACACGTCCGAGACTAGCAACCAACCTGTGAGACTAGCAGTTACGGGTACGGTGAACACTACTCACACTGCTTGTCCTTCATCTCCTTGATGTCCGCGCCCGCTACCCCGCACAAACCTCAGCTTCTGCCCTCCTCCCTGAACCGCCGCGTACTCACCTGCGAACGCGCGGTCGCTGCCTGTCAAGACCAACGCGCGGACACTCTCATCCTCGTCAAACTCCTTGAGCGCGGCGTTGAGCTCGGTGAAGAGAGGGGTGGAGAGTGCGTTCAGCGCCTTCGGGCGGTTGAGCGTGATTTGGCCGACACCGTCCGCGGGGCGCGACGTCAAGATGAACTCGTACTGGGTGGTAGTCATGAAGCGAACGCGAATGGGTGTGGAGGCGTGGCGGTAAGCACGGAAGCTGCGAAGGCAAGCGGCGGTGGAGGAGGAGGCGGGGCGGAGAGTCGAGAGCATGTCTCAGGAGATGCTTATATGTAGAGCTACCGCGAATAGATCTGATTAGGACGAATTGTCAGGAGATGGTGAGAGAATGCGAAGTCAGACGAGGCAGCGCGGTCGTTCGTGGTCGCAGTCCGGATGCACGCGTTATATGTATACAGGCTCGACGTCACCTGCTCGTCTCCCGCGGAATCGGCTCGGAAGCCATGTGCTTGTCGTCGCTTGTCTGCAAACCATCACCATCCCGCTCACCTCCTCCTTTCTCAAACTGGGACCCGAGCGTGGTTCTCGGCAGGATCATGAGTAGTTCACACCACGAGCTGGGCAAGCTGTCTTGAACTCGACGTCCTGTCAGTGTCAAGCCACGCTCGGACCTATCCACCTGCGATCGAGGAACGCTCACATGGTGGACGCCCCGTGGTGCGTGATGCACTTGGATCCACTCGGGGCCTTCTTCGCGCATCCAAGAAGTTTTTGTATTCTCAGTGCAACAGGACAGAGAATCCGTTCGCATTCCGGTAGGAGAGGCTCGGGTTGACTCATCCACCTCGAGTATACCGAGCTGCTTAGGCAGCTACGCCAGCATGGGTGTGTAAGCAGGAGAAGACCTAGCAGCTTGCGGCTCTTGGGAAAAGGAGTGCATGCGCGCGCAATTGCATCTATCGAAGTCTGGGAGAGTCGGTGAGTGACTACACGATGGGAACAATGTCCGTGTCGTAAGTACTGCGACTCCTTGCATGTAAGCAATCTGTCCCAATGCTGTCCGAATCAATAGGAAAGGATCGTAAGGTAATGTGGATGGAAGGTGTCCGGCGAGTAATCGAGCGGTGAGTCCAAATCTGCGTTGTAAGATTGTCGTGGCAATTCTCTCAAGGTCGTAAGTCCCCGCAGGTCCTTGGAAGACACCTCAGTCCTGCTCGAGCATAGCAGAAGCGCACGAGCTGCCGTCCGACGTACGTGTGTACCCGACTCCGCAGCGGTTCACAACGCACGCGCCGGAGATGCAGGAAACATCGATCACCCCAGGGATCGCAGTGCAGTCAACACCGCGGGTCGAGAACGTATCGAGCGGGTTGATGCAGCCGCCGCCTATCCAGGTGGCCAGTACGTTAGCCATCCGAACGTATGCTCAAGTCATCAGTTTACTCACAGCTCTCCAGATCAGACATGGTGTCGATGCACTCCCAAGGGGTGCTCAGCGCACCTCGCCGTTCGTAAACACCACACGCAGTCGTCCCCTCTGGGCACATAGCGCGCTTACGAAGCGAGTTCATGTAGCGGCGGCGAGTGGCGGTCACCACGGAGGACGGGCACGAGCTCGTCGTGCACACCCCATTGCACACCGCTCCGGGGGCGACGCACGCACAGGTCGACGGATTTGTTGCGGGAACGGTGGAGAAACCGTTGCCGCAAGAGAATCCACACGGGTTCCCGGCCGCGCATATAGGAATGGCCTGCTCGGGGTAGGTGCAAACTTGTGAGCTGGGCGACGAAGTAATCTAGTCGCGGCGATAAGAACATGTAGAGGGGGGTGAATTGCGCAAGCAAGCATGTGCGTACCAAGTCCGCCACTGCACTGGTGGCCGCCGCTGTACCAACCAAAGAGACCGTCTGAGTATGCACGCGCATCAGGGCACCGAGCTGGGTTCATCTGGTGGCTGCACTCACCGCTATAGCCACAGCATTCGTCGAGAGGAAGGTGGGGACAGTCGAGAAGCAGAGGCAAGCGTCTGCAAAGGGAATCGGGTGTCAGTGCGAGCCCGAACGGGCATGCGCCATGACCCTGAACGCGCGCAGACATACTGATTTGACCAATAGAGACTAAGCTGCCCTGCACATTAACCTTCAAGACCCCGTTGACATTCGCACAGGTGTCCGAGGTGGTCTGCCTTGCGAGAAGACCACCCAGCGCGCGACTAGAACGAGGGGTGTAGGCGCGAGCATCCACCGAGCCTGCGACCCACCCAAGGATTGCGAGTGTGCTGAAGCCGAATGCGCGCATCTCGTGTCCTGTATCTAAGTCTGTAGGCGCAAGCAAATAAGGCGCAGAGCACTTAGTAGATGGAGCCTAGAGGTCGTACGGGCCCGGGGGAACGAGTGGACGGCTCGAAGGACAAAGGTGTCGATGTCGAGGGAGCGGAGGAGGACGTTCACGAACTCGATCTTAATGAGCAACCCCGGGCCCGCCACGCCCCGCGCGCAAAATGCACGGATGCATGCACTGGTCTAGGCCGGGGAGGAGAGCCAAGGAGAGCCAATTACCAGCCACAAGGCACCGGGACCACTTTTGCGGCAATTACTCCAGACCCACGTGCAGACGCAAGTTCATCTTGTCGTGCGGAATGACCTCAATGAGTGGCAACGAAGCTGACGTTCACTTCAGGGTTGAATACAATGTCGTTTGGTGAGGCAAAATATGACACTCAAACATTGGTAACATATGGGCAACATATGAGCTGAAGTTTGTTCCGCAACAGGAGGGCACATTCTAAGGCCGAAATTGTGAATTCCCGATTATACGTTTGCCTTCAATCAATGCTTGATCAATCAGCTACCTTATCCTCCCATGCATTCTGTAGGTTGGGAGATTCAGGAGGAGTAAGAAACAGCATGGAACACACGGGTAGAGAGTCGACATGGGCGCTCGTGCTTCCTATAACAGTAATCATTTGTCATCATCCGAGCGTCTCTTTTCTGGTGAGTTGGACCCGCGGTCGGTTGGACTCCTTACTCAACCCATTGAATCCACTCTATACAAACTATCATTAGAATCGTCTGTACGAAAGCGGACTCACCGGGCTCTGAGCTGCTTTTTTGCTGTCTCTCTGACCATTCATTCCAGAGGTCTAAAGGAGCCAAGAACCAAGATGAGACTCCCGGGGAGGCTGGCTCGTCCCTTTCGTTGTCACTGTGCACCACGAAGAGCGCCACCTTCAGGGTATGTGGGCGTCGTTCAGTTCGCGAGGTGCTTACTATGCATGTCGCATCTGTGCTCTTTTCCCCTTCCGAATCGTCGTGGTCGCATGAACACGGCAGATGACAAGGCAAACGGTGCTAACTGGCCTCGAGTCTCTGAAAGTGTCATGGTATGTTGTTTCTCTATGTGGCAAGTGTAGCAGAACTCAACATTGTTGCGAGCAGACATGGATCGTGGGCACGCGTTACGCCTGCGGTCATGGGACGCCCCCAGGACCGCCATCGAAGAAGCTGATGCAGTGACCAACAAGGTTTGACTCAACATGGCTCAGAGCTTGTTCCGGCGTTCAGAAAGATGCACTTGACAGTGCGTAGGCCGCCCGACATCCAAGGGGATATATAAGAGACTGTGATCTGTCAGTTGCAGTTGGCGAACATCGCTGGTCCTCCCACAATCGCCGCCCGGCGTCCAGCCATGCATCACGCAGACAGGTTAGCGACCGTAGCATGTGCCGTTCTCGCCCTCGCCGTGACGTTGTCGAGAGCAGTACTCCTGAGCAATCCCGCCGATCTTCCCGCCCGTAAGCAGTACGACTACATTGTCGTCGGAGCTGGTCCTGGAGGAAGCACGGTGGCGAACCGCCTCTCAGAAGACCCTCACATCAATGTGCTACTGATAGAAGCCGGCCCGAGGTATGTCGCCTCTTCCGCATTGCAACGACGGATGTGAACTGACTGCTTGACGTCCAGCGATGAAGGAGTCCTCGCTATAGAGGTCCCTTTCCTGGCTTCACAACTGCAGCCCAACACGCCCTACGATTGGAATTACACCACTACCCCGCAACAGGCGTTGAATGGTCGTGTCGTATCATATGCGCGTGGTCATGTTCTGGGCGGCAGCTCCAGCATCAGTACGTTCGCAGCCCGTTCAAGAGTACACAAGTAACCCAACGCCCTTCACATATCCCAGATCTGATGGTATGGACGCGCAGTTCCCGCGACGACTTCAACTCCTACGCTGCTGTCGCTGGAGATCCAGGCTGGTCGTGGGATTCGATTGAGCCTTACTTCAGCAAGGTATGAATGCCCAACACTATCGCCGATCTGTCGCCACCTCATGGGTTGATCTTGTTCCTTCGACAGGTTGAGCACATCGTGCCTCCTACTGACGGTCACAACACGGCTGGCGAGATCGACCCACATATTCATAGCCACCACGGCTACGTGAACATCACGCTCCCGAACGCCAAGTTCCCTTCCGATTCGCATGCCATTGCAACCACGCAGAACTTACCGGACGAATTCCCGTTCAATCTGGACAGCAACTCCGGAAACCCGATTGGGCTTGGTAAGTGAGGTCTCGCAAACGAAATCTGGCTGTCCCTGACTTGCGACAGGATGGACTCAGGGGACGTATGGCAATGGGCGGCGCTCCAGCGCGTCTTCGTCCTACATCAATCCGTTCCGGTACCGAGCAAATCTCGACGTACTGGTCAACACCGCCGCAACCAAGCTTGTACAGACCGGCATCGCCAATGGCCGACCTGCGTTCCGAGCCGTAGAGGTTAAGCAGTCCAGTATATGTATATATGTCATATTTTGCCCTTCTTCTGGTGCTGATTTTCCCTGTTCTAGCACGGAACTACACCTTGCACGCCGCCAAAGAAATCATCCTGTCCGCAGGAGCGATCAACACGCCCAAGCTCCTCATGCTCTCCGGTATCGGCCCTGGTCCCCAACTCCACTCGCTCGGCATCGCACCCATAGTCGACAACTCGCACCTCGGACAGCACCTCGTCGACCATCCGCGCGTGAGCAATCAGTTCGGCGTATCCCGTCCTGAGTATGATATCACGGACACCATCGGGCGCAACACGACGCTTTTTGACGCGCTGTTGCAGGAGTGGCAGAACACTCAGCCGCACCGGGGCTTCTTCGCGAACGGCGGCTCGAATCAAGTTGGGTGGTTCCGGATCCCGCAGGACGACCCGATCTGGGACACAGTGAAGGACCCGAGTACTGGACCGACGTCGCCGCACTATGAATTTCTATTCAGAGTAAGACCTTCTGCCTGTTTCTGGGATGTGAACCTGTGTTAACACATTCGCTTCAGCCCGGCTTCGCTTCCACTCTCGGTACGCCAGCCCCTCCCAACAATTTCCTGACGGTCAACACCGTCGTCGTCGCTCCTTCCTCCAGTACGCAGGTCTTTTGGCATCTCTTTCGCAGCTGACGACCTCCTTCGCAGGCGGTTCAGTAACACTCGCCTCGGCCGATCCGTTCGACCCGCCTCTCATCGACCCGAACTTCCTCAATACCACCTTCGACATCTACGCTCTGAGGACTGCAATTCGCGCGGCCGCACGCTTCCTCTCAGCGCCCACCTGGGACGGCTTCATCACCGGGCAAGCGGGACCCTTCTCAGACGTCGACCTGACCTCCGACGACGCAGTTGACACATGGGCTCGTGCACAGGCCTCAACGATCTGGCATCCTGTCGGGACCGCCCGCATGGGAGCATGCGGCGACGAGGCCAGCGTGGTGGACCCAGATCTGAGGGTGAAGGGTGTGGAAGGCGTGAGGGTCGTGGATGCGAGTGTATTCGTGAGTTCACGACTTCCACCGTCGTTTTGCATGTTGCTCATCCTGTGCGAACAGCCGACCATCCCGGCAGCGCACCCTCAAGCGGTAGTGTATGTCTTCGCAGAGCGAGCAGCGGATTTGATCAAGCACGGACGACCCGCATGCTAGACACGGATATACATCGTATGAGATGACTCTGGCCGGTACTCGGTGTGCGTCGTCTCGCGAACCCACACCATGAACATACGTCGTACGAAGCAATTTGCGTACATGATAGACATAATCATGCTCAACACGTTGACGTTGTCCCGAGATCTATGGGCAGTATCGCAAGTAGGTACCAGGCAGCGAAGATCCGGGGATATGGACCCCGCCGAGAAGAGGTATGCATGTACCCCAGCGGCCATGGCGATAGTCTATAGAGACAACGATACTCCCGCGGATCCATCGACAAGGCACGAAAGGATGGCCCGATGCGGCACCCAGGAAAGGACTAAAAACACGATAGGGCGGTGACCAAGAAGTGCTTGCTGATATCTGGCACACGGCGATGAGAAGGATCAGTGGTTGAGTATCTCGCCAGCGAGCTGGGACGATCACCTCCAAGCTTGAGCATGACGTTGGATGATGCTACATAACTTCACTGCTCTGGGTCCAAGATCGCAAGCGGGTCTTCGTTACTGACTGGAATCCCTTCAACTCCTGCTCTTTTGACCACCCATCGACACCACACATATCGTCCTGTTGGACAGCGTTGCTAGTGAGTGCTGGTACACGTCGAACCCTCCTTCTAGTGCTCACCATCTCGCGCCACGAACGTCACGTCAAGTAGGTTACGACGAGATAGCTTGGGGAAAAATGCCGTCACCTCCTCCCGCAGAGACGTAATGAAGATATGCAACTCGTGTTGACTGACACTCCGATGTGGCGTCATGTGATCCACGAATTCGAACTCGACTCTCTCGAGCTGACCAAACTCGGGCGAGGACAACTGCTCGTCAAGGTCACTGGCGAGTTCCTTGAGGACAGCGAGTAAGTTCTGGAGACGATCAGTGCTTGGGGGCACTTCGGTCATGCTCGTCGCAGCACCGTAGGGTGAGGTCGGGAGCAATGGATACTCATACGAGAGTATGACGGTCCGCAGCCGCCGCGCATGGGCGGCCAATGATTCAATGACCGACGGTATCCCGTCCATGTTCAACACGGAACGAATTTTTCGCTGTCTCCTCGCGAAGCGGACATACTTCCGATACTTGAAGGTAGACAACCGAGGGAAGTCTAACCCCGATGGAAACTCCTGGCCTGGGCAAATTAACTGATGAGCAAAGACTTCGCGCATAGATAGCCTCTTACGCACGGAGTGGTGGGTATTCGCGGCCATTACCTTCATCGTACGATACCGCGAGGTTCTCCAGAGTCCCGCAAGCCATGCGAAGAAGGTACGAGAGGACCCCGTTGCCAAGAGTTTCCTATAACGGTGCAACGAGTCAATGTCAGCTGACTCTGGTCCAACACAGCTGTCTGCACGACGACGTACACATTGGGTGGCTTTGATACGAGTGAGGTGCGGAAGCCGGAGGGGTAGCGACATCAGTCTGGGAACGTCATAGGTCGATGTTTGGCGAATATTGATAAGAGATAGCTCCCGGATAGATGAGAACATGGCGAGCATCTTACGGAAGGCTACAACGTTGTCAATCCGGATGGACTGGAGTCCCAGTGAAGTTATCGCTGAGACGGCGGCAAAGATGCGCATGTGATCTGGGAACGAGGACATCTTGTTCTCAGAGTTAATGACGAGCGATCGCAAATGGGGGAACTTTGCAGCGAGGATGATTGGAATGACCTGGGGGCGAACATACCCCGGAGGCGTCGTTGTCGTAAAGTGTCCGTCATCCGTTGTAATAATCAACTGTTCGACCGCCTCGGAGACATCGCGAGATGCGCTGATGAAACTTGCTAGCAAATCTACCTGTTCTGGGCGGTTGAGAGGTCCCAGAACTAGGCTTCGGAAGAGACGTCGCCTGCTGGGGACGAGCCAAGCACGGCATGTCAGAGCGCAACACCGCAGTGTCGCTTTCAACACCGTGTATTGCCGGTCCCAGACGAGCTCTATGGTGCGATATTGCAGTTCGAGGGGGACGATGGGTCCGGTCATGACGGTAGGTGAGCAAGGTCGCTTCAAACTTAAAGTTCAGATACCGCCTGTCGATGCAAGGATCTGATTATTAGGTTCACGTGAGCATGACCATTCACACGAATGCCTACATAGCCAATCAGACGTGTAAGTGAGCAATTTGACATACGTACCTCAAAACTTCAACTGCGAGCGTACACAGGTCTGTACATCGGAGCGGATTCGGAAGTTGGGGGAAGCTGTCCGTGTCGTACTAGTATCATCCAGGCAGACCAATGCAAAGCCACATTGACGTGCAAATGTTGACACAGCTCCCCTACCACTTACTCGTTGTACTCTAAACTTCGCGCACCAATAGCTAGAGACCGAAACCGTACGTCTGTCAGATATGAAGACGATCGGAGTGCACCAGAGGTCGATTTGCGCTATATGTGGTTATTGCATTGGTCTGCGAGGGGATAGTAGTCAGACCGGGCCGTACATTTCCTTTCGGACACGGCCAGGAATACCGGCGTTCCCGACGGGCGAAAGTCGAGGAATATACGCCGCCCGTGCTTACCTCTGGGCTCGTTTCGCTGCGCGACCGTACCTTTCGCCCATTGGCGTGCATTTTCTCCCGTAGGACACGCCGAGATCCCTGCCCCGAGAGCGTCGCTTCAAACTGCGAGGACCTCGCTACTGACCCTGTGCGTAAGTATCCCAGCATGGCTGGGACGCGAACTCGGTCTGTTTCATGCTGAGCCGTTGCGTCTCAGTAGCTGCTTTGTGCGGCGCGGGAATGACCAGGAACTCTGGAGCGAGCTTGAAGCACGATGACGCAGTAGTGCCGTACCTGCGCCGGCAGATAACTCGACGAGTGGGCACTGCCCCGTAAACCGCAGTGTCAGACATGCGGACTTGGGACTTGAACACTCACGGACAACAGGTGCATATACGAACCCGTACCCCGTACCCCGTACCCCGTTCACGATGACGTCGCCAAGGGACGGGCCTCTCCTTCCTCGGCTCGAGGCGGACGTCGCTTGCGCGTACGCATGGATGCGCGCGCGCAGCCTGCCCTGGCTAGCCATTTTGAGTCAAGTCGCCGCTGGCCGGCAACCTCGGAGGCGACATGGGGTACAGGTCGAAACATACATCTGTGTAGTGGTAGTGTTTGGGTGTGCTGTAGTAGGTACATACTTACGACACATCGTACGTGGGCGTGTCAGAGCAAGCGAATAACGCCCAACCGTGCGAGGCTGTGAGCAAGTCGAGGCTGCTCACCAATAAGAGTCAGACTGCACGATGAGCACGGCAGCACCCGACGTTTCCCCTCGATATTGTGAGGCACCGGTAGCGGAGCAGCATGTGGCAGAGCCATCGCAGCTGACGTCTTCGTACGCGCCAACAAAGATGAGGAGACAGCATAAATCTGCGGCAAGATAGACTACTGAATTGTGTCTGCAGCCATCGCGATGGTATCGCACAGGAGGGTCGCAAAGCTCACCTCGCCCCGTACCTTACTTGACGTGCACCAAGCTCTGCACAAAGCGAGACCTTACCGACGTCTCAACCTCTCAAGCGTCGTTCCCCATGCAGAACAGCGCGGCCATGCGGAGGGTTACGACAGACTGACGAGGTTAGGCTATCGGCAGCGCCAGCATCGCGGACGACGAGGGCGTTTCGGCACGGCTGTCATCGCGAGAGGGCGAGACGAGGTCCTCAGTATCAAATAAAAAAGCCAGGTACACAGTTATACGGCCCTGGTAGGATGTTGGAGCTCCATGCTTGGTCGTATTCGCCCGAGTGCACCATTCTCCCGAATTACTGCCGTGTACATACCGTAATATTGTCAGGGTCACTGTCGAGACGTCGACTGAGGGCAGGATACGAGAGAGTCATAAACAACCAAAAAGCCTAGGCCAGCTTATAGTGCGGGGAGAGATTGGGGTGCAGAACGTGACTTTAGTCCTGCGTTGTCACGACAGAAAGGAAGAAGGAGGAAGAGTGAGTGAGAGAGACGCCGGTCCTTCAAGTAGGATACGATCATGTGATCGCGTAGCACGGCATTGGCCGAGACGGCGACAGCGGAGATATGGACGGGGTTGGTCTCTTCCCTCGTCCGACCCCGCTGTACTGTTACACGACGGTGTGCTCGAGTACACTCTCAGCCAGCGCCCCGAGATGGAAGAATGATGTCTGCTGCAGACGGGAGACATCTGGGAGGCATCGCAGACGGCGCCGCTGGGCAAGATCGCCGATGAGGGAAGGTGCTCGGATTGCTCCGCGCCGAACTGCGCGAGGCCTGCACCGTCCCACGCGTCTTCCTCCTCCTCTCGCTCGTATATATGCGCCTCCATTTCTCGCGCCGACCACCCAGTTCTCCGCGCAG
>WJSG01009617.1:0-13410 GCA_016618145.1 Sanghuangporus lonicericola | reverse complement strand
CTCGGCCACGCGCAACATGTTCGTAGACGGTGCGTAGCCCCCCCTCCCCCCCCCCTGCCTGCGTGCCTTTGTGCCTTTGTGCATGTGCGAGCGTGGCGTGGCTCATGCAAAGAATTGGGTACGCAGGAAAGAAGCCCAGCCATCACTAGCCAGAGCGCCACGCGCGGCCTGCTTGGATTGCCAAAACCTACACGTCGTACTTCTTACCCGTCCAGCTAATGCGTATGTATACACATTAATGCCGACTCCTCGCTCAACTTTCCCGGCGGGTCGACTCTTGCAGCGTCGAACGGTGATCGGTGATCGGACGACCGTGCAACTTGAAGTACGAGCTGCACTTGACATCTGCAGTAACATAGTAAGTCTGGCCCGTCGACTCATGATCACCGCAAGCTCGCCCTTGTGGGCGTCGCGCCCCGTCAGTTATCAAGGTGAGCAAATACAGGATACATGGGACGATACATAGCGCTACGCCGGGCGCAGTGGGCGGTGTCCTTCGTCTCCGCGTGACTGCGGTCGCAAGCAGCCCGCGTAATCAGAGGCCGTAACTCGAGTCACTCAAATGGTTTTTGGCATCGACTCCATCCCATCCTCTCCCTCTCGCGCTCCCTCGCGAATCGCTGTTATGTCTCCCAACGTCCAGGGCGATTCCGCCAGACTCGCGCACGGCGAGGAGGACCTTCTCCTGACGGCACATGAAGGATCCGGGTCCGGGCCCCTTCGACTCGGACAAGTCATCGGAGACCACTTCTGCGCTGCCCGCAAGCTTGGTTCAGCTGGAAGCTCCAGCGAGTGGCTAGCGTAAAATACGTGCGTACTTCCGCTGCGGACGGTCCGTGCTACGTATTTGCTGATGCTCTATAATTCAGAACACGATCATGTGATTGGTACGCCACCGTCAAAGTAATGACGGCCAACGCAAGCTTGGGAGTCATATCGACGCTGCCCAACGAGAGATCTTACGAGCGAGGCGTGCTAGACAAGTGAATGTCCCCCGAAATCGCGGAAGACCCCTGCCGTCGAATTTTGCCTGGGTAAATGCGAAGTCACAGCCTCTAGGAAACTTCGGCGCCGAACGGAGGCTCGATGAGCTCTTTGTTCATCTGGCGGATGATAGCTCCGGTGCGCCGGTCAATCTGTGCTATGACCTGCCCGCACCTGACGGACGGACGGCTATCCCACATGACAAGACTGCTTCTGCAAGGCCACTCGAGACGCCGCTTCCTATGCGCCCTCGAAGCGCTGCTCCGCCAACTCGTCGCGATCCCAATCGACATATGGGCTGTCGGATGCCTGGTCCGCGCATGGGCTTCCGTGTGCAACTAACGCTGAGCTAACTGCCTACCACAAGTGCATGCGCTCCATGACCATCAGCTCTTCCAGCTCGACTCAGCTCACACCGAGTCCGAGCGGGATGCGGCACACCTGTCGCAAATCGTGCACTACTTCGGTTCAATTCCCTTGCATTTGGTGTCCGAAGACTTCGAGGAGAGTCTTCTCAAAATCGACATGCACGGTGGGCCGAAGTGCGGTCTGATAGAACGCCCAGTCAATCGAAATTATCACAGGCGCACTTCGGGCGGGGTAAGTAGCTGCTACCTCGAGCCGTGATTCCGAAAGGAGACTTCGCGCCCAAGGGTCGGGATGCTAGTGCCATGCTGGCCTTTATGCAAAGATGCTTCGTGCTCGACCCAACGAAGAGAATCACGGCTTCGGAAGGACCCGTGCTTTATGTAGGTCGTGAGGGAGAGAGAGGCGAAAGTACTAATCTCTACTATAGAGCCCGGTTCGTTCCGTAAAGTTTGTGCTAATTCTTCTATCGCTCAGATCACGTTTCGGCCATACTGCGGCACTCTGCGCCGCCCGCGCCATATCGGACTCGCTTGACCCTGACAGCGCTCATGGACAGGTAAATAACCATGCCTGCCAACTTATCTTCGTGCTGCTGCCTTATGTTCTCGCTAGATTCTGGTAATGCAATCTCTGCTGCGGTGATGACTATCATCGAGAGGTCGCGGGAACCGAGCAGGTCACGCTGGGAACGTGGCGGGTGGCAAGCATGGAGCTGCGGTAACCTTAAGTATCCAAGCCCTCATGAATCTTGCAGACCCGCTGGTTTCCTCCTCCTGCACAGTTCCAAGGTGAGCTGCTCCGCTTATACTTGACCAGAATTCTCATCTACAGCATACAGCAAGCAGCCCATCGCCATGGCCATGAACAGAGCACGGAGCACACTCTGTACCACATACGATGCAGCGGCGAACGCTGCCAAACAACTCTCTTCGCACTCTGTTCTCATCCTCTACTGCCAGGGTCGCGAACTGGGTTTGCCAGATGGCGAGCTGAGCATCGTCGCTCTCAGTGACGCCGCCGCTTCCCACGTCTTCCTCTTCGACGTGCTCGCCCTCTCCGACAAATACAACCCTGCCCTCTCGCCCCTCTTCTCCCTCCTCCACAGCCGGGATATCACGAAGATTGTGTGGGATTGCCGCACTTACTTGCTCGAGCTCGCGGACACGTACGGGGTTCTCCTCCAAGGCGTTATCGACCTACAACTACTCGAGGTGTCGACACGCGGGAACAACGAGAAGAGTCTTCGTGTGCAGCATACAACACGACATTTCAGGCGTATCATCGATTCCTGCCTCACGCTTCCTGGTGACATACACAAGCTCCTTGGGTTGGACCACTGCGGCGGTCTCTATCATGTGTCCCAGGCCGGCAAGAATGGCGAGTAGCTCTGCAATTGTCTTCCTTGTAGTTATCGAGCTAAATTTCTATGTGCAGTCGGCGTATCCGTTTTGCGCAAGAAACACGGTACCTCGATGTGGCTCGTCCGTCCTTTCCCGGACGTCCTTCAGCGGCAGTGCGTAGAGAACACCCACCTGATCAGCCTTCTATACGCCCAGTTCCAAGCGAAGAAGAAACACTTCGATCAGCCCGAGAAATGGCAGGAGATGACAACACGATACATGGAGGCGTATCCAACGCGCGAGCTGCACGCTGCGCATGTTCCCCGCGATCTCTACAAGTTCCTGCCGCTCGAGGTCCTCACGCCATCTCCCACGAATACGCGGCGATACAAATGTGAGCACTGCGAGAGAATGCTCGCTCCCGAATCGTTTTCTCCGTCTCCTGTGTCAAATGACGATGGCGACGAGCCTCCGCAAGGATCCCGATCCCCGCAGTGTCGGCTATGTACGCTGCTCGTGCTTCGCAGCTCGGAGGCCACGGTCAACACAGGTCCACCGGCGATGAGCACGACTGGCACCCCCATTGTGACACTCATTTCCACTTACGAGCAGGCCGCCGCCGCCGTGCAAGCTCTCACGCGTTACTCAACCCTTATCCTGGACTGCGAAGGTCAAGATCTCAACAGGCCCGGCGGCGTGCTGAGCATCATCTCAGTCGGCACCTACCCCCCTTCCGAAACTGTCTACCTGTTTGACGTCTTAGCTTTGCAAGACAAAGAGAACCCCCTCCTGGCTCCCCTGTTCTCCCTGCTCAGCGACCCAGAAGTCGGGAAGCTCGTTTGGGATGGCCGCGGGGACTTCCTGGAGCTCTGGCTCACGTATGGGGTTGTCGTCGAGGGCATCCTCGATATGCAGCTCGCGGAGGTCATTCGACGTCCCGCCTATATGAAGAGCCACACTCTCAATTACTTTAGCAAGTCAAAGGCCGTGATGCGAGACCTCGAGAGCAATCCTCATCTCCTAGATGGAATTCAGCGCCTTGTGGGTCTCGACCACTGCGCGGGGATCCTGCGCGTTCTTGACGGGTGTGGGGTAAAGGACCGTGAGTGTTCTCAACCAATATCTGACTCGCATCGATCCTGACACAATCGTGATAATTTTAGCGGCGGTGACGACTCTGCACGAAACGGACGGAGGCAGCATGTGGCTGAACCGCCCTCTACCTCCGATGCTCCGGGACTACGCCGTGCGCGACATACAGCTAATCTCCCGCGTTTCCGACTTCATCCTGCCGCGGGTGGACATGGAGCAATTGCGGGAGGCGTCTGCTCGGTACATGCGCGTGTACCCCACGCGCGAGCTGAAGGAAGCCCATGTTCCCTTGGAACTGAGCAAGTTCGCCCCGCTGGACGTCATAGATGCTCCTCCGCCTGGTGCACCGGGGTATCCGTGCGCGCGATGCGGGCGCATGCTTTCGCTGTCGTGCTTCGCCACCAGAGAGCCGACGGCCGTCGCGGACGGGGTAGAGCGTGAACCCGACGCGCCGGTTCAAGACCAGGGTCCTTCAGCTGGTCACAGATGGCGGTGGACGATGTGTCGCCTGTGCGTACTCATTGCCGTACGGAAATCGGAGGCGCAGATGGAGTCTTGGGGATGAAGCTTGGTACCGTAGCAGAGTTCTGGCTGGCTCGTGCGGTCTTCATACCTTACTTATGTGTATCCCAGCGGAGACGCCTGTCCTACACACAATGTTCTATCTCTTAACATATCCTCAACAGAGAATTTGCACGTTTGAGAACGTTGAGCGGAAACAATTTCTGTTGCAGTAAGTAGCAGAGGCTAGCAGGCGTCTAGGTCCCGGAAGTCTCGGCCCGATGCGTCATAGGCGTACGTTCCTATGTAGACTGTACGTTCATTCCTTGACTGGTACCACCACCTGCTTATCGCTATACACAATCGCCATGAACCCTGTCGCGCTCAACAACTCAACTGACGAAATAGCGGCTTACTTGCGCACCCTCCCTGCGATCCGTGAGCGATGCGGCGGCGTGCACGCTCTCGCAAAGGAGGGCAAGCTCGAGTACTTCGACTATCATGCTGAGAAGGAGGCGGACACCGCTGCGTTCTGCGTCGACATCATGAAGGCATGTCTCTTAGTCGCACGCAGTTCGCACACACTCACGCCTCCCACAGCGTGACTTTGGCAACAACCTCGCAGCGGTGAGCAGGGACGAGTGTTTGGAACAAGCGTTCGAGCTGACGTCTGTGGTTGTAGATCCCACCTCATGGACGGTGGCGGCATTTGGACGCGGGGCATCCGAGGGTTGAGCCCCTGATCGAGAAGTGGAAAGCATCGCCCAACCCGCCCGACCTCAAGGAGATCACTAGACGGCTCATCGATCTGTTTCTCGTGTCCGTCTTGCTCGATGCCGGCGCTGGCAACAGGTGGACGTACATGGAGGAGAGTTCTGGGCAGCGATTCACGAGATCAGAGGGTCTTGGCGTANACAGGTGGACGTACATGGAGGAGAGTTCTGGGCAGCGATTCACGAGATCAGAGGGTCTTGGCGTAGCCAGTATAGCGATGTTCGAAGAGGGTTTCTTCTCCGGTGACAGCAGCAACCCTCACCAAGTCGACGGTACCCGTCTTCTGCGCACGTGCCCGGGGAATGACTCTGACCTGTTCGCATAAACAGCGGAGGGACTGTCGAAGGTTACTGCTTCCAAAGTTGCTTCAGCCATGCAGGTAACCGACGCCAACCCCATGGTCGGCCTGGAAGGACGTTCGTCCCTTCTTGTCAATCTCAGCACAGCCCTCAAGTCCAATTCGACATACTTCGGGTCCGCCGCTCGTCCCGGACATATCGTCGGTGGGTGCTGTCCTACCCATTCACCGTTAGCTGGCTCACACCTCCCTGGTCCCAGACTTCCTCGAGTCGGAGTCGATCACCGAGAACGGGTCGAATCGCGTGCACATCTTCGCCCTCTGGTCCGCACTCATTGACGGCCTCGCACCGATCTGGCCTACCACGCGCACCACCCTCGGTGGCAAGCCGCTCGGCGACGTCTGGCCCTGCAACGCACTCAAGAAGCACAGCGTTGCCGCGGGCAAATATTCTGAGGGCGACGAGCTCGTGCCGTTCCACAAGCTCACGGGCTGGATCACCTACAGTCTTATCGAGCCGATCGAGAAGGTCCTTGGGTGGAAGATCGAGGGAATCGAGCACATGACAGGACTGCCCGAGTACCGCAACGGTGAGTTGACCTCGACAAATTCAGAGAAGGAGCGTAGGATTGACAGCTTTCCCGTAGGCGGCCTACTGCTCGATCTCGGAGTCCTTTCCTTGCGCCAAGGCGTGCTCGACGCCTCGCTGTACCCCGATCCAGCCACGGGCATCCCCAAGCTTCCGCCCTCGCACCCCGCCATCATCGAGTGGAGAGCCATGACGGTGATTGAGCTGTGCGTCCCTACATTCCTTGCGCTTTTGAATGTTGGCTGACGTATTGTCGTTTGGCTGTGCAGTGACAGAATCGCAGACGAGATCCGCAAGCAGCTCGGTTTGACCGCGGAGCAGCTCTCGCTCGCCCAAGTACTAGAGAGCGCGACGTGGAAGGGCGGGCGCGAGATCGCACTGCAGAAGCGTCCGTCAACCGGTGGACCGCCGATTGAGATCGAGAGCGATGGCACGGTATTCTGACGGCGGGCCCTTTCACGGTGAAGATATCGGATCATGGATTGTAGTTTGTGGAAGAATGTAACCGGAACTGATCCTGTATTCTCGCAGTCCGCCTTGCGTGTACTTGACTCACGACGGCCCAGTCGGGTTGGGGTGAAGAAGTCTCATATATCGCCCTTTGCCCCAATCACAGAGTAAATCCGCCCTTACCGACGCATCCGTATGGTTCCACAAGATCTCCCAGACATTGTACCCCCTGCGTGTCTGCTGCGGATAACCGGCCACATACTCTGACACGCACACGGATTCGGACGTCTGCTTGGTCACACACCTCGAATACTTCGACGATGATCACCGCGTCACTATGAACCAGACCTGCGACTACCTCTGACTCGAGTAGGGCGCGGTACTTCGCATGCCCGCTGTTTGGTCGAGTGAGCCGCTTGGTGCCAACCCTTACCGTGACCCACGAGAGGGCAGCGATGGTGGCTTTAGGCCGATATGCGACTCGGGTTCGTCCAATGCAGCGAGTCCTGCGATCGATAGAGTACCTAGGCGCGGTCAAACCTAGGGCACAATCTTCCTGGCTCTGAGCCTGCCGCTGCGCATGCAGTGCTTTGCGGCGAGGTTATGTATCGAGGCCTGCATCCAGGCGCCGCCTTAGTCTCTCAAGGTTCGGTGATCGCCGTTCCTGCCTAATTTGGCGTCCTCCAGACGACCACAGACGGCTGGGAAATTTTTGCGGAGGAGCATTGGCGCTTATTCAGGCCATCGTACGAAACTCACCGTTCTCCGCCAACCGTTCCTCTCATAATCCTCCCCTTGTCCTCAAAATTCGCAATGGCGAACATCGTTGAACTCTCTGTTGTGCCCCCGCCTTTGCCTCAGAGCTGGACGCCACCCGCCGCGTCGGGGAAGTCGATCTCGCGTAAGTATCTGTAGATCTTTCCGAAGCGCAATGGAACTCAACTGCAGAGAAGCTCTCGTCGAACGCAAGCTGCTTCCTGCTGGTCAGGCGTACCTCGCACACGTCCGGAGAGCCGTGCACAAACTCACATTCGAAGAGCACGACAAGCACACGGAGGAGGAGCAGAAGCGGTTAGCAGCGTTGAACGGAGCAGGCTCGTCCGCGGAGGACGATCTTGGCGTCGGTGAGGAGGAGGAGCCCGAGGAGCTGCTCACCCAGGATCCCAAGGAGTGGAAGGTGAGTCTGCGGAGCCCTCTCTGTATGTGCAGATCGCATGACGACCGTATGCCTGCAGAAACAAGATCACTATGCCGTGCTTGGTCTCTCACATCTGCGCTACAAGGCCACCCCGGAGCAGATCAAAATCGCACGTACGTATCCGTTTTGCTTTGCGTTTGCACCATGTCCCCTGTGCTACACGACCTCTCGGGTCACGACGAGCACTACGGAGTTGGAAGTCTCCCGAATTGCCGGACCCCCGTGGTGCTCTTTCGCCTCTCCCACCCCAGCTCATGCGACCGCTGTGAAGTACCTTAAGTGCCACGACTTGCCGCATTCAGCATGCGTATATATGCTACGACACTTCTTAGCGACTTAGCGACTCAGCGAGTCCTTATGCCCGAGACGCTAAGACTGCCAGTGGGTATCACGGCAATGGTGCCGGAATCAGTCGCCAAGCATCGTCGTAGACGTTCGGCAGGCGGACGAACTTCCACTTCCACATATACCTACAGTTACTCCTCATGGGATCCCTGGTTGCAGCTGCTGACCCAACTCGCACGTTCTACAGACCGGAAGAAGGTGCTCAAGCACCACCCCGACAAGAAAGCCGGCCAAGTCGGCGACTCCAACGACGACGGCTTCTTCAAGTGCATCCAAAAGGCGTTCGAGGTGCTCTCGAACCCCGAGCGGCGGCGCCAGTTCGACTCCGTCGACCCCTTCTACGAACTGTTCGAGACGGACGTCCCCACGCAGTCGCAGGTCACGAAGCACCGTAACCCCGAGAAGTACTTCTTCGAGTCGTTCGGGCCCGTGTTCGAGCGCGAGGCCCGCTTCAGCAAGAAGCAGCCCGTGCCCCTGCTCGGCGCAATCGACGACCCCAAGGAGAAGGTCGAGGCGTTCTACGACTTCTGGTACAACTTTGACAGCTGGCGCAGCTTCGAGTACCTCGACAAGGAGGTGAACGAGGGTAGCGATAAGTGCGTGCCCCCCTGCTAGTTTGCGGTGCGATGCTGATCTCTCTTGTCTGCGTACACAGCCGTGACGACAAGCGGTACACGGAGAAGAAGAACAAGTCCGAGCGCGCACGCCGCAAGAAGGAGGACACGGCTCGCCTGCGCGGTATCGTCGACACCGCGCTCGCCGTCGACCCGCGCATCAAGCGCATCCGGCAGGAGGAGAAGGAGGCGCGCGAGGCGAAGAAGCGCTCCAAGGGCGTCAACGGCAACAGCCTCGATGCAAAGCAGCAGGCCGAGGAGGAGAAGCGCAAGGCCGAGGAGGAGGCCAAGAAGAAGGAGGAGGAGGAGAAGGTGCGTTCTATCATGACACTCCTGCGATTCAGTCTCTCCTGTGCTCCGGTTGCTGACCATCCACGCAGATTGCGCGCGCGGAGGCGAAGAAGGCCAAGGCTGCTGCTGCGAACGCTGCAAAGAAGGCACGCCGACAAGCCCGTGCGGCCGATGGAGGCGAGGCATAACGTCCGCAAACCCGTCGTCGTTCTTACTCTTCCCTGGCTCCCCCTTCCTCCACCATTCCACCATTCTCGCCTCTGGTCTGTGATCTGCGACATGACGCCTGTCAGACTCTCCCATCCTGCCCCGCTGCACGTATAGTATACCTCACTCTGTTGCACTACTTAGACGCGCATGTGCTGCTAGACCTCACCTGATGTAGCCTTCATCGTCACTTCTCGCAATGCAATTGTTGCTCTCCAGTGTATCGAGACTCGGACGTGCAGGGCAAGCCTTGACATAGATCGTGCTTGAACAAAGCGCGTCTAGAAAGTCAAGATAGGTGCAGTCACTTACGGTCCCCAACCGACCCTGCTTCAAGGGTAGCGCTTTCGATCCATCCTATGCTATCATAGCCAGGTCGAGACATTGCTACATAAATACAGATATGATACATATCCTTGAGTGAGCCATAGAGTGCAGAAGAGAGGGTGGGCAACAACGCTCATGGCATTGGAGGCGGTGGCGTAAGTAAGGCATACCTGAGCGATGAGCCCCCACTGGTATCGAAGCGGCGAGAACCAAGGAGTCCGAACAGAAAGTGACCGGGACGGGGTCGAATGATCACCGGGGGTCCCCGCGTCGACTTGACAGGTCGGTCAGCGACTACGAGCCCGATGCCTTGGCCGCCGGCCGTTGTCTCACAGGAAGCTGCATCCCAGGCGACGGCTCCATCTGCGCAGTGCGCACGACGCTGGCTCCCCTGCCCTTCGGCGAGCCCCACTCCGCCGTCACCAGCTCCGCGTCCGCCTCTGCATACGGGATCGCCGGCCGCCCTCTGCCCCGAGAGCCCGTGCTCGAGGGAGTGTGAGCATGCTGCGACTGCGAACGCCCAGAGCTGCTCCTCCTGTGTCGCCGTGTGGGGGTGTGCGGGGACGACGGACGGAACGGCCCGGACTCGAGCTCGACGCTGTCCCGTTCCCCCTCTCCCTGCGCGGGCGCCACGGTGAGGTCGTTGAGCGACGCGGACGCCTGCTTCGCATGTGAGCGCGTGCCGGATGCCTTCGTGTGAGAGGTAGACTTGTGGTGGTCGTTCCGGCGATGGTTGGATCTGAAGCTGACATCCTCCATCTCGTGCTCCCAGTCAAGATCCTCGCTGGGGCTCGACGGTGTGCCGCTGTTCGACTCGAGCGAGAGCCGCGCGGCGAGGGTGGGAGGTGCGCGGACGGCCGGTGCGCCGAAGAGGCCGCCTGTGGACGCGCGCACGTGGTTCGCCGTCGTCTGGAAGGACGACGAGAAGACGTCGAGGACGCCTTGGAGTGGGGAGTCGGTCGAGCGAGTGAACGATCCGGGCAGGGCGGGTCGGGAGCGTGAGGCCTTTCCGTTTAGAAGGGCAGTGGATATCTGGAAGGCGGATGGATCGGTGTGTTGGTCTAGTCGTGAAGATGCGTGCGAGTGAGACGACGGCGGAAAATAAGTTAGTTGCGATGCAGGTATTCGACGAAGGGTGAGCTTTCCGATGTCGGGCAGGTCGTGGTTAGTGGATGAGAGTCGTATGTTATCCGCCCCGGGAGTGTCAGACTGGTCTACAGAGGGAGGGAGGGCGTCTGTCGCCATGAAAGTCTCTATAAGTGCTTCTCTCAGGTGCTTTGCGTGGCGAGTCTTGTCTACGGGGATGTAGAGAACCTTCCGAAGATGTATAGAATCCGACGTCCAAAGCTGGTTCGCTCTTCGAAGCTCGGCTAGGGTAATGCCGTACTTCAAAGCCACACCCGCGAGCGAGTCTTTGGGCAGCACCTGCATGGGTGGGTCTATGAGCAAGCAAGAACACGCCGAAACATGATGCCGAAGGTGGCAATGAGACTATGTGAACTCAAGGCAGAACAGTCAAGCCCTCCAAGCATATGCGGAGCGCGACTCGGACTCGGACAAGCCGGTCACCAGCCAAAACTCCATACACGTTCCGACTGATCGTCATCGGACGTGCTGCAAGACATCTCAACAAGAATACGTGCCGTGGGTCATTCCTTGGATCGCAGCGACGAGCAGCCTTCCAACACGAAGCAGGACTGGTCTGCACGCAGCACGATACCCCGCAATAGCCAGAAAGTATACCACTCACCTCATGAACAATGACCAGCATCTCACGGTCGCGGGCCACAGTCTCATCTCGCCGCTCCCTGCCCTCGTCGTCCGCACTCCCACCAGCTGATTCCCGACTCCGATCACTCAACATCCTCCGCATAGTCGGGCGTGTCTCGTGGTCCAGAGTCCACGCGCTCGAAGACGCAATACCCGAGGACAGTCGTAGAGGATGCTGACTCGTACTCGCCCCGTCGTCCATCGTCCGCGCCCGACTATGAGACGAAGCCATTGGCATGTCCGCCTCCGCCCATGGGTCGTGATCGGTACGTCCACGCTTCGCAAGTCCGTCCGACCCGCGTCGCCGCTTCGAAGGCGTCGTCTCGTTCCTCTTCACAGCGGATGAGAAAGATGATTGGGAATGCTCGGCCTGCTGGTTGCCCCAGATCGCTGCTCCGTCGGCGTTCGCGTCGATTTCCTCATAGCTCTGGCGTGTGGGCATCAACGAGTGGAAGTGAGTGATAGCAGAGCGACCTGAGAGCAGCCAGAGCAGGTCGTGAAAGCGTGGAGTTCAACAAGTGCAGGGTGGTGGAAAGGGTCCGAGAAGAGCGAGATGAGCATTCGTGGCGCACCCTCAGGCGGTCTCTCGGCGCTTATACAATCACCGATACTCCGACTCTTTCGGAAAGCGTCGTTAACGCGTTGTGGTTAGTCTCTAACAAACATAGCGGCGTGTTCGATAGCGGTATTATGGACGTCTTACGGTTTCTCGCATCACCGTCAAGAAACTCATCATTATCCAGTACTGCCTACTGGGGGCGAAGGATGGCACGGATAATTCGTCCCATAATACGACGCAATCTTTTACAACTCAAAGTCGAGCACATTGCACAAATTCCATCCTGCTTATGATACATTTCAGCATACGCGGCTGAGCCCCACCCTCAAGAATGGGTCCAGGTCGGCTTCCTCTTCTCTGCAAACGCAGACATGCCTGAGACATCGCCAACGTCAGGATTCAAAGTCTCATCAGTGCACCAGGAGCACAACGAGTACTCACCCTCCTTCTGGTCGTGCGTCGCAAACAGCGAATGGAACAGCCTCCGCTCGTACCGCAGACCCTCGTTAAGCGTGTGCTCATACGCCGCATTGACGGCCTCCTTGCCCGCCTGCACGGCGATCGCGCTCTTGCTCGCAATCACGCTGGCCACCTGCACCGCCTCCTTGACGACCTCGCCCTCGCCCTCGGCCACGACGCGCGAGACCATGCCCCACTGCTCGGCCTCCTTTGCGCTCCAGTTGCGGCCGGTGAGCGTGAGCTCCATGGTGCGTGACTTCCCGATGGCGTGCGCGAGGCGCTGCGTGCCTCCGCCGCCGGGAATGACACCGATGTTGATCTCAGGCTGTCCGAAGACCGCGGTGGGCGAGGCGAGGATGATGTCGCACATGAGAGCGAGTTCACAACCGCCTCCGAGCTGTGGGGCAGCAAGTCAGCATACGAGCGGAAACGAGCTGGAAGACAGTGATGGGATAGGTCTGCCAGCAGCACACGGAGCCTCGGATGTTCCGGCTTGAACGAGAACTGTGCGTGCATAGCACACGGGGCGTTGCTTGGGACAGAGGGGCAGAGAATGACAGTTCCAGGACATCCGGACTCACCGCGTAGCCGCTCACAGCAGCGATAATGGGCTTGCGAATGGTAGACAGCAGGGACCAGCTCTCAAGGAACTTGCCCTTGAACACGTCCGAAACTAGCATTGACCGGTGAGACTAGCAGGTGCAGCAGATACATCCAGCACTACTCACACTGCTTGTCCTTCATCTCCTTGATGTCCGCGCCCGCTACCCCGCACGGACCTCAGCTTCGGCCCTCCTCCCCTGAACCGACGCGTACTCACCTGCGAACGCACGGTCGCTGCCCGTCAAGACCAACGCACGGACACTCTCATCCTCGTCAAACTCCTTGAGCGCGGCGTTGAGCTCGGTGAAGAGAGGGGTGGAGAGTGCGTTCAGCGCCTTCGGGCGGTTGAGCGTGATTTGGCCGACACCGTCCGCGGGGCGTGACGTCAAGATGAACTCGTACTGGGTGGTAGTCATGAAGCGAACGCGAATGGGTGTGGAGGCGTGGCGGTAAGCACGGAAGCTGCGAAGACAAGCGGCGGTGGAGGAGGAGGCGGGGCGGAGAGTCGAGAGCATGGCTCAAGAATGCAGGAGATGATGCTTATTCCTGGTCACGAGAAGTGATCAGGTCTTAGACACAGTATATACAAAGTCTTTCGGGGTGGGAGAGTGGTGCGCGCGCGTGGTTTGGTGTTTCAGGT